>PVNU02001050.1:0-11904 GCA_003013855.2 Liriodendron chinense
GGGCGGGCGAGGGTAGGCGATCGGACTGGAGAGAGAGAGAGAGAGAGAGAGAGAGAGAGAGACGATCGGGCGACAGCTGTCACCGGACGGACTGGAGAGAGAGAGAGAGAGAGAGAGAGAGAGAGAGAGATCGCTGGCGGGTCATTGCTTCGCCAGACGACTTGGAGAGGGACAATGTTTGAGGGAGAGAGAGGTGGCCGGTGGGTGGCTGGGCAGCGGGGGCCGGACGGACAATGTTAGGGGTTTGGGTGGGAGGGACGGCGGGCAGCGGCGCTCGTTCGAACTTTGAAATTTTTTTTGGGGGGGGGGGGGGGGGTTTAGGGTTTTTAGGTTATAACTTAGAACTTATAAAAAATATATAATATATTTATATAAAAACCGAGCCGAATCGAGCGAGTAGAATCGAGCCGAGCTTGGGCATGCTCGTGTGCGGCTCGAAATATGAAACAAGCTAGGGAAATCTGCTTGGCTCTATTCGAATCGAGCGAGCTAACTGAGCCAGCTCGATTCGTATTCAGCTCTAGTCATAGAAAGTAGGAAATAGGAGATTCACGTCTTCGATTTGGGAGGGCAATCTGCAATCCTGTGGGGCTTTCCAAGTTTTATATGGAACCTCTACTCTATCGTTATCCTTGATGTTAGGACCTCAGGGCAAAAAAAAAAAAAAAACTGCCAGATACACAACTTGGGTGGTCCATACTACTTGAAACACTGGGGATGGGATGACAACCATATGTTTGTTTGTGGGCCACCATGGTGTATATCTTTAATCAAACATATTAATAGGTGTAACTCACTAAGATGAAAAGAGGACACAAGTTCTCTGAAACTCAAGTGGGCAACACCTTGTGAACCTGAGATTTTAGGAGAAACTTTACATTAGCCATTTTTTAGACCAAAAGGAGTTTTGTTTGGGAAATCTTTTTTACTTATGGTGAAAATAAAGGGCTTCACCTAATGGATGTAGAGGATTTTACATCTAAAACATGGTGGCCACACAGCTTATTATTTCTTGCCCTGAGTGAAACAGGGGTTATTAACGATTTCAATTGGACACAACTTGTCTCTGAGCCTCTACAACATTGGGACAGAGGAATCCTTTGTAACCCCAAGTAAGGCCCACCATGATGTTTTGTTATATCTACTCTGTCCATCCATTTAGATAGATCATTTTAGCACATGAGCCCAATTACGAGGAGGATCCAAAACTCAGGAAACAATGAAGATAGAAATGCCCGCTGTTGAAGCATTTTTTGTGTACCATAGAAGCTCTCGATCAGGCTGATATTTTGTGTTTTTCCTACATCTTGATGGAATCACCTTGTGAACAGGCTGATGGGATATAAAGAGCATAGTGGGCCCAAGAAGGTTTCAATGGCCAGCATTTCTATCCTCACTGTTTGGCCAGGTGTGGCCTATTTGAGTTGAGGCTTTTGTCCTAAAATGAGACCATTTAATGAATGAAGTGAATGAGTTGAGGTGCTGCAGAGCTTGGGTTGCAAGATTCCTGTAACCTCGGGTTAGAAGGTGAGATCTATCTATGCACGCAGAGTGTACAGCTGCCCCGCTATAACGGAGATGAGTTGTGGGCAATCCTTGTTGCATGGTCGTGCAGCCAAAAGCTCTGTGGGGCCACCATGATCCATCAGTTTTGCGAGATCATGTTAGCATGTAATAATCCCAAATAATGTGGCAGATCAATATGTAATTGAAAAAATTGTGGCAGATCAAGAGTTCAAGTCAGCCACACCACAGAAAAAATATGGGAACGAAAACAACAACCATTGAAACCTTCCTGAGGCCCATGCTGATTCTTATAATCCATCCAATCCATTCATAAGGTGACTTCAATTAGGATATAGGGAAAACACAAATATCATTCTGATCCGAAACTTCTATGGCCCCGATGATGTTTTGATGGGGGCGTTCAATCCCCTAGTGTTTCTTGTAGCAAGGATGACCTGAGTTTTGGATCTGTCTCACTTTTGGGCTCACATCCAACGGATTGGATGTCACATGGACATGTCGTGGGCCCTGCAGAGTTTTAGGTTACTCAAGTGTCATGTAAATCCTCCTCTCTATTAAATATAACATAGCAAAATCATCCCTTGGAAGGTGAAATATTATCAAAATCATCCCCAGGAAGGTACAATAATCATTTTCAAAGTCAAAGATGAGCTTCTTTTACTGTATAGCAATTTTATTCTCTTATTACTGGTGGCAAGAATAATAACCCAAAAGGCATTTCATATGGGAATGGAAACACTGGCCATTGAAACCTTTCTGAGGCCCATGCTGATCCTTATATTCCATCCAATCCATTCATAAGATAACTCCCATTGGGACGTAGAGAAGACACGATATCGTTCTGATCCAAAATTCTTTGGGCCCAATGAAGTTTCGATGGTGGGAGTTCAATCCCCAACGTTTCTTGCTGCATGGCCCACCTGAATTTTGGATCTGTCTCACTTTTGGGCACACATCCAATAGAGTGGATGTCACACGGACATGTGGTGGCCCCATAGTGTTTTGGGTTACACTAGCAACATGTAAGAAGGTTGCACGCAACGAGTGTCCTGCTTTAACATCTCCTCTTCATCAAAGATGACGACAGCAAAATCATCCATATGAAGGTAAAATATTATCAGAATCGTCCCTTGGAAGGTACATTCATCATTTTCGAAGTCAAAGATGAGCTTCTTTTACTGTATGGCAAGAATAATATCACAAAAAGATGCAATTTTATTTTCTCCTACTACTGGTGGCATGGATAAAAAAAAAACATCTCAGTAAGATCAAAGTGCTTACCTTGGAGATTTAGGGACCCATTGAGCTGATTATCACCCAAATCCAAAACCTCTAGCTTGCTCAAATTTGCCAATTCTGCCAATATTTAAAAGAATAATAAAATAATAAAAGCATTAAAAGGGAATTTGGACATGTGACTGATGTTATCAATTTTGGTTTAAGTTCTTTACAATTAATCAACTTGCCTTTAGAGGACAAGCGTCCTTCCAAGTTATTGTATCTTAGATCAAGGTTCTTGAGGGATGAGAGTGAACCCAAATCCGGCAGTTTGCTATCATTGTAGTAGTTATGGCTTAGGTCAAGGTGCTCTAGCTTAATCTGGACCATCTTTTGAAACCTTCATATGGGTGATGTCCTGTGTTTAGGGCCTGCTTAGAAAAGGGAAAAAAAAAGTCAACCGTTCTTAATCTTTCATTAGAAAAACAAATAAATTTTCTCGAACACAATGCCGAAGAGGAAAACACTTAAAAGAGGGGCCTTTATTTCCAACACACTGCCTGAGATCTTTAGTTTAGCATTAAACAGATAGCAATGCTTGAGTGAATTGAGTTGTACAGGTTAAAAATGTTTTACAGTATTTATGTGGCAGAAGGCCTCAAATCCCGACAACTCTCTTTTTTTGTTTTTCAAGTCATCATTATCGTCATCCAAGCCTTATACCGAGCTATTGGAGTTGGCTGACTTATGATTCAAGCCCAATTTGGAGGGTGATCATTGCCCTATACATGATTTCTAATCATATGGTCCACTTTTTTTTTTGAAAGCTGAAATTTTTATTTTGTTAGTCATGCAACGCACCCACACAGTCAATCATACAATCCACCCATTGGTGCAGTTAGTATGTCTTGAACCTGAAACCTGCTGTTTGAAATGCCAAGGCATCAACCAGCTAGGCTAACAGGTACTTGACATCATATGGTCCACTTGAATCACAGATGAGTGATTTTTGGGCCCTAAAACTCATTTATGGTCCACTTGAATCCCATGCTTTGGAGTCTCTGTAGGCCGTGGATAGAAGCATTTCATTTTTTGTTCACTAAACTTGTAATTTATGTCAACCTATTAAACTCATTTATGATCATTGACTTTGCCCGAGGCCCCTTCACCTACACCTTTGGTAAAGATCTTGTCCCAACCAAGCTTGTTAGAAACTAAAATTATATAATGATCAATTCTACTCCCTATGAATGCATAGCGGACTATCCCTACTTTTATTAGATATTTTCAATTCAAGTTGTATTTCCAAGGTTTCATAATGCAATTTGAAAAAGATAAATGGTTACTAATATTGTATTTTGTTTTATATTGCACTGTTTGTTGGTGACAGCGGGGGGATGTTCGTGCTGATGATTTTATTTATTTATTGGTTTTATGTATTGGTGGGATTGACATTTGTATGTATAGGTGGGATTGACATTTGTATGTACAGTTGAATGGTCACTTTGATTGGGATAAGAAATGAATGTTTTATCATGTGATGGGGATATTGAATGCTTGCTCAGGTGGGCAAAAACCACTATTTTGTTGGTAATACTACAATTTCTAGGGATTGTTTTCGTTGGTAATAGTATTACCTTTTTCCTTTTTAAGGAAATATTTCGTCGGTAATGACAGTATCTTTTCACTGGTAATAATACCTTTTTCCAAGGAAATTATTCGTCGTCGGTGATGCCTTGTCAAAGGAAATTTTTATTCATAATTACCGACGAATTAGAGTATTACCACAAAATTCTGGACATTTGCCGACAAAATTCTGTATCATCCATCATGTGGGTCCACCTCTATATGGGCCATCATCATGTGGCGCCCAGCTTCAATATCCATTGCCTATCGAGTGGAGCCCACTCTGATGTGGACTGCCCATCATGTTCCCTACTTTTGAAGTGGGTCGTCCATCTTGACAGCCCTCCTTGGATGTGGTCTATTTATAATTATGGGCTGACCTTTGATCTAGACCATCCATTATGTGGGTACATATTAATATGGGGTTATCCATCATGTGGGGCCCATCTTTGATGTGGACTGTCCACCGTGTGAGCCCCACCTTTGATGGGACAGTCCATCATGTGGGGGCCTCATTTGATATGGACTGTGAGAAAAGAGTGCAACCTGGTGAGACCCTAACCAAAGGGGCCCACCTAGATGTATTCATTACACATCCACTCCGTTCATCTATTTTTTGAGCTTATTGTAGGCCATGGTACAAAAAATGAAGCAGATACAAATTTCAGGTGAACCACACCATAGGAAACATGGGTTAATGACCATTGAAAACCTTTTGTGGGCCACAAAAGTTTTAGATCAAGCTAATATTTATTTTCCTTTCATCTATGTCTGTATTACCTTATCTGTTGGATGGTCAATAAACATTATGGTGGACACTAGGAAGCTTTTAATGGTGAAAATTCAATTACCACAGTTTCCTGTGGTGTGGTCTATCTGGAACTTGTATTGGCTTCATTTTTTAAACCATGTCCTAAAATAATATGGAAAAACAGAAGGACAATATGGATATACAATGTATACATCAAGGTGGGCCCTATGGTCGGGGTTTTCACCCACTGGTTTCGGGTTCTCACCCAAGTTGGGTTCGTGAGAGAGCAGCCCTTGGCGTGAAACAAGAGAGAGCTTCCTTTGATATATAAAGTGAGAGAGATAATTAGAAAAGTAATAAGTCAAAAAACTAAGAAAAAAGTTATTAAGATAAGTAACTTTAGGAGATAAGTTACTTTTCAATGATGCTTACCTAACTTAAGTGCCAAAAAGTAACTTATTTGATAGCATCCAAATCGTCACTTACTTTCTATATCGTGCCCACCTAGTGACTGGTGGGCTCGATTTCTTGGACATTTCATCTTCATGATAGTGCTCACTTAATTCATGGGTTGGATGGGTATGCCTCAAACCATCTTCGGATTACTCGCCTTCAAAATCTTCGGATCCATATTCTCGTTCGTTTTCCCAGTCTACTTCGCCCTGTTGTTTGCCCCCTTCCATTAATGACTTATTTGCATTTACCGTCTCCTCAGCCGCTGTCCATCCCTTCAACATTTCCTTGCGATTGACCGCTACCTGTGACATCTCACTCATCCATATACTATGGGCCCCGCCTCCTATCAGAGGTCTCCATCCCTTCTACTTGCACCTATTTAGGAGCCTGGTGTTATGTTGGGCCTACCTCGGAAGTGTAATTGCTTTTTTTCTTTTTTTTTTACAAATCTAAATTTTTCCTGCATCTATGGCTGTCACTGGGCAGGACGGAGTTTTGGACTTTCGGCCCATGGGTAGCCCCGGGCCAAAATTTTAATCTCGTTTGCAAATCCTTCAGGGCTCAGGCGATATCTCACAACCCATTGGCCCGATCCAAGCCTAGTCCCCTTAGCCCTGACCTAAGCCTGTCGAGAAAGACCTTAGTCCCGACCCTAGAGGGCTACCTATGCCATGGTTTGTACTGCGAGGAAAGCAACATGATCAAATGTTGAAATAGGCTAAGTCTAAAAGGACCTGCGGTATCCTGTCTCCCATGTATACAATTACATGAGCTCGAATTCAAAAGTACCTTTCTTTTCTTTTCTTTTACTTTTTTAAGATAAAAGATCCTTTTTTTTTTTTAAAGATAAAGGAATTATTAATAAGGCACCTAGACGGCGTCAAAAAGCTTAGGTCCCTAACAAGTAAGAGTAAGATACTAATTTTCAAAAAACTCGTAAAAAGAAGCCCCACGTTTTTTAAGTGAGATACCATCTTTCCTATCAAGTGGAAGTAAGATACTAGCTTTCACCCAGGGATGAGTAAATAAACCTCAACATTTTTTAAGCATTTCTCGCTCATCTCTCCTCCCACTTAAGATTACTGAGTAGTTGGATCAAAACTGTTTTTGCTATCAAAACGTTTAAAGTCAGAGGAAGAGCAACAATTAAACTCTTAGTCACTGAAAATATGTATCCAAGAATATTAGTTGAAATCTTGATAATTAAAAGTACTGCTAAATGATTGGAATTGTGACCCTCCACTCCCGATGGATGGTCCACTTGGAGCGCGTGGATGCAGGTGCCGCCGAGTCCATGGTTAGGGACCGGGCATTGCACAGGGCCTTGGATTTCCATGTCGGGTTGCTTGCTCTGGTGAAGTATGTTCTCATGCTTTTCAACTTGTGGTTGTGGGCGCTCAAGGTTTCCTGCGAGAACGTGATGATTGGATTCCTTGCTTTGGATGACGTGGGGCCAGGCGTTATGTTGGGCCCACCTCATAAGTGCAATCTCTTTGTGGATGAAGCACGTGAATGCAATGAATGTATACCTCACCTTCTTCCTGTTTCTTTTTTACTTATCTAAATTTTCTTTGTATCCATGGTTGTCAATGGGCTTGGTTGGGCTGGCCTGTCAGGTTTTGGGCTTCCCACAATACGAGGCCCATTAGCCACACTCCGGCCAAAATTTTAAACTCATTTACAAACCCTTCAGGGCTCTGGTGATGCCTCACAGCCTGTTGGCCCGACCCAAGCATAGTCCCCTTAGCGGGCTAAAATGACCTTGGTTTTGACCCTGCCAATAGGGCTGCTTGACCCATGGTTCGTGCACAAGGAAGTGACATGATGATATGGTCTAAATCTAAAAACCTGGCATATATTCTGTTTTTTCAAGATGAACTTTTATTAAGAAAGTCATCCAGATGACGCCAAAGTGCTTATAACCCTAACAAGCAAAAGTATGATGCTATATTTCAAAGATAGGCCTCCAAATTCAATATAGTTTCTTTGTCGGAAGAATCCGTTGTATATCCCACCTTGTTTCTTGCGAGAGCGTATTATTCAGGAGCTTCATGGAGTTGGTCTAGGTGGTCATCTATGGTGAGACAAGATCGTCACTCTCTTAGATGAGAGCTATTATTAGCTGCAGCTGAAATGAGACGTTGGAAAGGTGGTGCAATGATGTTACACGTGTCAAACATCTAAGGGGCAGTCATAGAACACATGTCTATAGACTTTATAGCCCGTACCTGATGACTTTTGGGAAGACTTGTCCATGGATTTTGTGTTAGGTCTTTCGCGGACCCAGCGTGACATGGATTCAATGTTTGTTATGGTAGACATGTTTTCCAAAATGACCCACTTTCTTCTGTGCAAGAAGACTCTTTATGCGACAAATATGGCAAATCTGTTTTTCAAGAGAGGTTGTGAGGCTACATGGAGTTCCAAAATCAATCACCTCAGATCACAACAATAAATTCCTTAGTCACTTTTGGAGAACTTTGTCGAGGCAGTTTGACGCTCAGCTTTAGTTCAACAGCGCATATTATCCATAAACAGATGGGCAAACCAATGTGGTGAACCGTAGACTCAAAAATCTTATACAGTGTATCTTGGGTGACAAGCCAAAACAGTGGGATTTCACTTTGGCTCAAGCGAAATTTGCTTTTAACAATATGCTGAACCATTTCACCAGCAAGTCCTCATTTGAAGTTGTGTACGAATGAGTTCCCAAGCATACTCTCGATTTGGTCTCATTGCCCAAGCTTCTAAGCGTGAGCGTTGCAGCTGAATCATGGGCATACATGCTGATGTTTAGGCTAAATCGCAAGCTTCAAATGAAAAATACAAGGAGATAACTGACAAACATTGGCACCCGAAGGTGTTCGAGGTGGGCGACAATGTGATGGTTTATCTACGCAAAGAGAGATCTCCAACCGAAACATATAATAAACTTAAGAACAAGAAGATTGGCCCAATACCCATACTTCATAAGATCAAAGACAACACCTATGTTGTAAATCTTTCTGACGACATGGAGATCTCACGAACGTTCGATGTAGTGGACATGTAAGAATCTCATGAATCGAAGCCGGAGGATAACTCGATGATGAATTCTTTTCAAATGGAGATGACTGATATAGAATAGGTCATAGATGCATTTATGGCTATACTAGACAAAAAAGAGCAAAAATATTCTACTAAGGTTATTGAGCAGAAGGGGCAATTTTCGGTAGCACTGAAAATTGGCTTGGCCTGACCAAATTTCAGCAGAAATTGCAGTTTTGTCACTATGCAGTTTTGAGGTTTTCGGTTTGACCGAATAAGCTCTCGATCCGATCGAATTATGGAGGTTTTCGGAGCTTGCACGCTGTGAAGATTTGGTCAGTTCCGGTCAAATCGAAGGTGCAGCTGACTACCTTTCACGATTTTGTGCGTTTTTTTCTAATTTCATTTCCTTATTCATTTATGTTTCTTCTAATTACATTTTTAGGTTTGTTAGAGGTATATAAGTACGTTAAACTGATTTTTTGAATTAATTCTATCACAATTCTTAATAAAATTATGGTTTTTACCTATTTTTTCTAGTGGATTCGAGAAACCTCTTATGAAATCAAGAGCGCTTAATGGATTCAAGGCATTTATCGATCGATGAAGATAGTGATCATACTCATCACGTTCTTCCATATGTCATTTTGATAGATCATCTTAAGGCATGAACCCTAGAACGAAGCAAATCCAAGACTCAAGTGGTCCACACGGTAGGGATTGAGCGTTCACCGTTAAAAACTTCTTGAGAGCCACAAAAGTTTTGGATCAAGTTGATATTTGTATTTTCCCTTTGTTCAGGTCAAACCTTATGAACAGGTTGGATGGAAAATAAAATCATGGTGGACCCTAGGAAGGTTTCAACAGTGGGTGTCATAATCACTACTGCTTCCTGTGGTGGGACCCATCAAATGCACAATACTGATGTTCGATCCACATCGCGATGGGGGCCACACAGCTCAACCTCATGGGAAGTTCCCATGAGACCTCATAGTGCAATTTCCCCCCAGAGAGAGAGAGAGAGAGAGAGAGAGAGAGAGAGAGAGCAAGTCTTGTATGTCCAAGAAAGCATGCTAACATGAAAAATCATGGATATATTGTTCTTGGCCAGAGACAGACTGCACTCTAGCACTCTAGCATGAAAAATGAAATGGATATATTGGGCTTGACTAGAGTACCACAATGATACTCTCTCTCTCTCTGTTTCTCTCTCTTGGCTTGAAAATTCTGACTTTGAACGTGACAGGTGACATGTTTATTTTTTCTGACGCCCCACGAAAACAGTGCAATCAGACTGGTCTAAATTGGTTTTCAAGATCACAAAAAACCTACAAATGGGAGATTGTTTTTGTGCCTGATCTGATCCATGATCCAATATCCATCGCAATAGGCTGGCACTTAAAAGGATGTCTCGACCAAGAAATGGAGGGATTCTACCCATCACAGATACAAGATTTGAATAGCTCACGTCATACCATCCATTTACTTTAGAAGACGTGGACCTATTTGAGATAATGGGACCAGTCAGAATATGCCCGTTTGCAGAGCATATCTGGCGGTTTATGCCTGCGCTACCTGTGCTTCTCAAAGCAAACTCATAAGATGAATTCCAATCACTTGCTAGACTTTATAGGGCAACTGCTTAGATCCAAACCATTCATCATGCTAGATTCACTGTTACTATGTAGTTGATAAAAAATCTAGCCATCTACTGGTCAGTTACGCCATGATCGGATAGAGTATGGACCAGTCGTCAACTTTTCTGTGGACTGTCTGATGAAAGCGTACTGAGTAACTCAGGGACGTGTATTGCCGGTGAAAGCCTTTCGGAGGCATCTCCTGCTCTCAGAATTTAGGTGGGGCCCACCGTGATGTTTGTGAGAAATCTACACCGTCCAACTGTTTTGTGAGATCCGTTTAGGCGTTGTGACAAAAAATGAACGGGATCCAAGACTCAAGTGGGCCGAAAACGTGACGGTTGAACTTCCACCATTGAAGTATTCATGGGGCCACAAAAGTTTCGAATCAGGATAATATTTGTGTTTTCAGTTCATCTCAGTAGGAATGACATTATGAACGGTATGGATGGCATATAAACATCACTGTGGACCCCATAGAGGTTTCAATGGTAGGAATTTTCCTACCCACCTTTTGCTTTAGTGCGGCCCACTTGAGTCTTGGATCCCGTTCATTTTTGGTCAAAACGCCTAAACTGACCTCGCAAAACGGTTGGACGGCACAGATTTCTCACAAACATCACAGTGGGTCGGATACATGGTGGGCCCAGGGGGCGGGGATTTCCTGCTAAGTCTTGCGCTGGGAAACAAGGTGGGGCCGGTGATGTTTTTTTGATAAATCCACCCAGTCCATTCGTTTTGGGAGCTCATTTTAGGACATGAAAACAAAAAATGAACCGGATCCAAGACTAAAGTGGGCCTCACTAAAGGAAAAGGTGGGTAGGTAAATTACTACCGTTGAAACCTCCCTGGGTCCACAGTGATGTGGTCCACAGTGATGTTTATATGACATACATACCATTCATAACGTCACTACTACTGGGATGAACTGGAAACACAAATATTATCCTGATTCGAAACTCCTGTGGCTCCACAAATATTTCAACTGTGGACGTTCAATCCTTACATTTTCGGCCCACTTGAGTATTAGATCCGGTTCATTTTTCCTCTCACGCCCTAAAATGAGCTCCAAAATCGGATGGACGGGGTGGATTTAAAAAAAAAAATCACTGTGGGCCCCACCTTGGTTCCCAGCGCAGAACTTCCTGCGCAAGGCTTTCGCAGGAAATACCCGCCCTTTACTCAGTAGAAATCCGATTTCCACTTTTATATGTAATGGAAGCTGCACACGACACCAAAAAGAAAAGAGAAGAAAGAAAAAAAAAAGAAATTCTACAGTGAGGACTGCAGCTGTCGCTGTTTCTTCAGAGGCTGGAATCAGGCGGCAACAGCGAGCTCGAACGGCGTTCATGGAAGGCAACAGTCGACGGTGAGGTGCCGGATTTCTCTCCCCTGCCTCCCTCTTCCCTCTATTTATTTATTATATATTATTTGAGTTCGCCGGCCGCCATTAATGGGTGCTGGCGTGCTGCTCATCTTCTCCCACTCCGACGCTATCGGGGTGCATGTGGGTGGCCGCACGCCATCAGATTCGTAAGACGTCTATTAGGTGGGCCCATATGATCAATGGTTTGGATGATTTGACCATTGGATATTTATAATGCCAGATTCCATTATGAATCGGATGGCCACAGAGTTCAACGGCTGGTCCATAAGCTCGAT
>PVNU02001051.1:0-13762 GCA_003013855.2 Liriodendron chinense
AAATGATCTCGCAAAATGGATGGACGGTGTGGATATAATACATACATCATGGTGGGGCCCACAAAACTTTACCACATCAACGTGCAATCTTTCGCTCCAAGTAATGGCTTTTTGGTAAATCCTGCATATTATATGCCCAATCTCAAAGGAGCTTTGCTTTGCTTTGTGGCCCCCACCAAGATGTAGGGTTTTATGCACGTCGTCCATCCATTTTGCCAGATCTTTTTAGGGCATGAGCCAAAAAAATAAAGTAGATAAAATTCACAGGTGGATCACATTATAGGAAACAATGATGATTCAGTGCCTAGCATTAAAAACATTTTGGGGCCACAAAGTTTTGGATCAAGCTGATATTTGTGTTTTCCTTTCATCCCGATATTTCTGATCCAATCAACAGGTTGGATGGAAAATAAACATTAAAGTGGGCCCTAAGAAGTTTTCAATGGTGAACTTTCAATCACCATTGTTTCCTCATGGTGCGGTCCACCCGAGATCTTTATATGCCTCATTTTTGTGCTAATGCCCTAAAATAATGATGCAAAATGGATGGGCAACGTGGATAAATCACATAAATCATTTGGGGCCCACAGATCGTGTCCAGTGGCTACATTTCTATTAATGTCAATGCACAACCCACCTTAAATCGGGAGCGGATTAGGTGTGGCCTAGGCCTCACACTAGACGGTGCGGCCCTTGCCGTGGGGCCCGCCTTGATGTATGTATGCTATATCCAACATGTTCATCAATTTTTCTAGATTATTTTATGGCATGAGCCCTAACATAAAGCAGATCCAATTTTGATTTGGACCATACCATAATAAATAATGGTGATTGACCATTAATGGGCCAAAAAAGCTGATATTTGTTTTTTTTTTTTTCCTTTCATCTATGTTTATGTAACCTTATCAACAGGTTGGATGGTAAATAATCACTATAGAAATATTATTGTGGGCCCTAGGGAGCTTTTAATGGTAGGACGTTCATCACCTTGTTTCGTATAGCATGGTCCACTTGAGATTTGGATCTTCTTTTGTTTTTGGGCTTATGAGCTAAAATGATATGGCAAAACAAATGGACGGCATGGATATTGAATACATACATTAAGATGGGCCCCATGGTAATGGTCGCATCGTCTTGGGTGAGGCTAGGCCACACCTAATCCGCTCCTTAAGTCACGCATCCATCCTTTAAAGGCTCTCTCTCTCAAACAGCTTTTTCCTCAATTTTCTCCTTCCATCCTCTATTGTCGCAGACTCTTCATTGTGGATGTCAAACAACCACTTTCTCCAAAAGCTCGAGCTATTAGAGGATGGTGTATCAATGTATATCAAGGGACTCTAACACTCCCCCGCACGTGCAGGGTGGAACTCTGCATAGGAACATATTGGGCAAGGGTGGAGGGACACTTGTAGCTCACACCCAGGTGGAGGGATAATCACGACTCACACCATAAATGGCCCCTCATGGGAGAATATATTACCGGTGGCATATTTGCTACTTCGGGATTTGAACACAGGACCTTCCGCTCTGATACCATCTCAAACAACCACTTTCTCTAAAAGCTCGAGCTATTAGAGGATGGTGTATCAATGTATGTCAAGGGACTCTAACAGTGGATCCCGCCATCCTTGGCGCTTTCGCCATCAGTTTCCCATGGTCAACCTCCTCGCAATGAAAAACTCTACCACACCCTCAAGTGATCTAAAATCACTATCCTTCAGGTTCGAAAATTTTAAATTTCGCTATTTTTTTGCAAAATATTCATTATAGGATATTAGATTTTGAATTTATCTTTATTTAAGGTTTTTTTGAGGTGTTTAATTTCGGGCCGGGCCCTGTATAAATTATTCGGGCCGGGCTCGGGTTGGACCATTTTGGCTTGTCACGAGCCTGGGCTGAGTTTGGGCTTTGGTTGAAAAAAGCAAACACCCTAACATCTGACCAAATTGAGCATGTTGTCCTTTGTCAAAAGATCTCTAAATGGCAAGAAAGCCACGTGGAGTACCCACTGAGAGCCTTTAATTACATTATAATTACATCTGAAATTTGATTTTATAGTCCCAACATCTGTAGGGCAGCAAATGGCAGGAGCTATTTTTTGTATGTTGCAAATTTCATACCATCCAATAAGCATGTAGCCTGAATAAAGCTACTCCAAGAAGGCATCATATAAGGACATCTTTGTATACAACCCCCTACAACGATTTTACTACGATTTATGCCCCCCCCCCCCCCCCCCCCCCCGTTCTTCCTTTGTTCACCATTGAAAATTTTGTAGCCCTCTTTCAGAAGGTTCCATATCGTCAAAGAAAATATGATGCTTTGTGAAGGTTATGGAGTTGGTTTGATTGGAAACCCTAAAAAGGAGCAGAATTGTTGACAGAAGGCTCATAGGAACAACGGATTTGATAAGTTCTCTCCATCTGGACCCAGAGGAGGTGATGTAGGATGAGTGAAATCAACCTAGGATGAGTGAAGTGAGATCAACTATGTATTAATCTAAGTAATTAACATGTAAAATCAAGCAGTTCCATGCCATAAGAAAAGAATTCAGATTTACAACTAGATGGGCCTAGGCTAATCACACACACTATGTACAGAAATATAAAATAATGCAAAAATGGCTCTCTTGGAAGTTGGGACTTCCAATCTAGTATAGTTATGTCCGCATTCAAGTGGAAAAATAATAACAATATAAAATTAGATTTTGGAGAATTGGGTTTAGGGATTTAGAAAATCTAGGGTTAGGGCTAAGGTTAGGAAAAAGGCTTTGGCCTAGGGCTAGGAGAAAAAGATTTGTGGGCTTATGTAGAAGGGGAAAGATGGAGAAAAGAGGGTAAGGGGGCTGGCCGTATGACCGTACAACTGTCTGTACATATGCACGAATGTGTTGGCTTGGTTGGGGTGGGGTGCTAATGAGAATGATGGGAGATGGGTATGAGATGTGGAGGTTTAGGAGTTGAATGGGTTTTGGAAGAAGGAAAAAGAGAAAGTAGAAGAAAGAGGAAGAAGATGTGTACCTTGAACAGTGAATAGAAGAAGAAGAAGAAGAAGAAGAAGAAGAAGCTCTTGGAGGAGTCCACCACCAAGTTGTAATTCCACCCCATCCACAATTCAATTCGAAGGGAGGGTTTCTCCAAACTATAAGGAAGAATAGAGTTTTCTCAACAAAGAAGCAACATGCCTTTTCTTATAAACATCACTATGGATGAGCGTCCCACCCCTCTTTTCTTTATATATAAAAAAAAATCTGAAAATTACAAAAACGCCATTACTTAAAAAGTTTCATGGCTCACAATCCAAATAAAGAAACCAAAACACATATGATTAATCTAAACCGTCAAATAAGTCATAAAAATAACAAAAAAACATAAATAAAGCAAGATCAGGGTCCGGATTTGGAAAATCTGGTGGCCCGATTGACAAGATCTAATGGTCGGATCGACACGAAATAAAAACTTATGACTAAAGACATCTCCTAAGCAACCCACATGCATCATCCCAATGTGGGGTCTTCCTGATGCACGTCTAATGCATGTGGGGTCTTCAAAGTGGCTTGGCGGGCCCCATCCGGAAATCGTCTCCCATCCATCGAGAGAGTTGCGTTGATGTCGGTGGTCACCTCTGCCTCTAGTACACTCAAGTAAGTCCTCTGATGTCCCCATTAGGAGGGAAATCCGGTCTTGTGTTGGAAGTATCTCTTGCACATCAATAAAATCTAAAATGGTCGTCAATCAAGTCTCTGCACTGAAGGAGTCGAAGCTCGTTAATATCCCAACTAGGATATATAGCCCTTCGCCTCGTCATGACTATCATTTGCTAATTGATAATCTACACGAGATTCTTCCTCCTCCTCTGCTTCTTCTTCTTCTTCAAATAAAAAAGATTTACAGAAGAGAGATTTTGATTTCAAAATGATGCTCCTCTTACCAAATGTCAAGCAAAAATTTCACCTCATCTGCTCTCGAAATCACAATTCACACTAAAAGACCTTGTAAATACCATTCCCCATGAAAATTCACTGTATTGTTTTTATTGTGATGCAGGTAAATGGAAAATTCACTGATGATCAACGTCTTGTGTACAATGTAAGTATTGTGCATTCACTTATTGCCTATTTGCAATACAGCAGAATGCTTTATTTTGCTAGGATTGTTAAACAAATGCTGACTTCTTATTTATTTCATCGTTTATCAGGCTGTTCTGAAAGCACATAATGCGGTTCTCTCTACAATGAAACCAGGAGTGAACTGGAAAGACATGCACAAGTATGATTGCATCGACTTTAATTCTTTTATCATTGGTGTTCTAAAAAGGCCACCTTTTTTTTGGTGTAATATAGATGGAAATCCAATTGGCGCGGTCACCAACTCTTGGAGTACTTGAAAAATTCTATTGTGCAGCCTGCATTTATGCAGCTCCTACTCAGGGCACATGTTAAACATATGTTAATCATTACCACTGATCTGGTAAGCCACCAGGTGAATGGGCAATGGGTTAAAAAATCTCAGCCATTGTGATTTTGAACATCCAGTTGTTGAGTTTTGCTGGTTGAATGTGGACCTTTGTTCTAACTGTTCCTTTTCCAGACCATTGATTAGAGGCCTACCACAGTAAGATCCCCTTGCTTTGGGAAATGGACTATCCAGATGGTTGTAGGGTTGATTGACCCAACCCGAGTTTGGATCCGGTTTGCCAAGGTCTTCGGGTTGAGTTCTGGTTGGAAAATGCGAATCCAATTTGAGTTCGGGTTGGGTTTGGGTTGAGAAAATTCATGTCAGGTTAGGTTGGATTGGGAATACTGTGTTTGGGTTGGGTCGGGTCGGGCATAGAGCAACTTTGGGTTGGGCACCTCGGGTTGGAATGCGAGGCGGGTTGGATTGCAGGTTGGGTCTTCTCGAGGTCGGGTTGACCCTCACCCCGACCCAACCTGCCCGATTTGCACACCCTAGATGGTCGCCCACCAGGTCAACAGTTCCATGACCACAAGTATGTCACATGGACGATGTGGTGGAAGCTGCATCAGAATTTCAGTGACGCTGAACTGCACAATAGCATTTCAATTCAATGTATTTTGTTCATTTTAAATATTTATAGTTTTTCTTGCGAAAATTTGATCTGATGATGGTGTTAATCTAATTTTTACGGTAACAGATTAGCTGAGAAAAGCATTTGGAAGTCCCTGGTCACAGGAGGAATTCTTGTTGGGTATGATTTATTTATTTATTATTATTTAGGGAGCAATTTCAGTATGATCTTCTTGTCAAGTATCATCTCTAAAACAAATCAGCTAGTCGATAATGTAGATGTGATGGAGGTGTTGCTTGTCTTCTTTCAGCGAGGTTGACAGTATGATGGAAGAAAGATTGGGAGCTGTCTTCATGCCTCATGGCGTCGGACATTTTCTTGGGCTTGATGCACATGACCCTGGCGGCTATCCTAAGGTCAGTGCATTGGGTTGAGAGTATTGCTCTATTACTTTGTGAAATGTTATATGTAGATGGAACCATCAAGACCTTATTTCATTTTTTTGCTGAGCCGTTTACTCTCAAGATTATAGACACAGAGAAAATGTTTTCTGATTGGTCTGTTATTTTGACATTCTGCAACTAGGGGACGGAGAGGCCAACTGAACCTGGACTAAAGGCGTTGCGAACAACCAGAGAACTCAAAGAAGGCATGGTCAGTTATAGCAATTTTCTTTGCTTGTGTTGCCACAATGGGGACTGGTCTCCAGTTGACTGTTTCCGTTGATCATTAGTTCTAAACTTGGTAACTCGACCTGAACTTGGCTGAGTTGACTTGGCAAGATTTCAAGTTGAGTCATAGTGAAAGTCAGTTGTAAGCCTGAATCGGCTCTCCTAGGCGTGACTTGTCGAGTCAACTCACCAACTCGGTCCACTCTATACAACCCAACAAGAGTTGAGGTGAGTCACTTGATTGTGAGGTGAGTTAACAAAAAAAGCAAGAATTGGCTTTGAACCCAAGACCTCAAGCAGAAGGAGCAATGGCTCTAACCAACAAGCAAAAACCATATGGTTGCATATCCTTCCATTATTTTATATTATATTCATATATAACTATTTAAGATAATTATATAAAATATTATTTAGTTATTAATAATGAGCCGAGTCAAGTAAAGACTCGTCTGAGTCTTCAAGTCAACCTCACCACCGGCTAGACATTGAGTTGAGTTGAGTTTTTGAGTTTTTAAGCTATGTGGCGGGCTATAGATGGATATCTATAGTTTGTTAGAAACACAAGGAAATTTTTTTTTTTTTTTTGGTCGAGAATTGACAATTTTCTTTATTAAAGTGGAGCCTGAGGCTCAAATTTAGAATATTTACAATCTTGCTAAATCAATCCATCATTTGGATCATAATCCTTTAAACAAGAAATCCACCCAATTACATTCATTTTTGCCCTTTTATATACTTCCTCTTCCAATTTGCTTGTGTCTCGGAATTGCTATGCTTTCCTTTCCCCCCAAATAGCCCAATTGCCGCCATCATCATTAGCCACCACTTTACCTCTTTTTTCCTCATGCTGCTGTTGGGCCATGACAAAATGAAGCCTGAGAACGAACCCGGCATGAAAATAATGAGGTGTTAGGGTTCACACTGCACCTTGACGTAAAATTAAGAGATACATGGTGTCTTCATAAATAGGACACATGCTTGATAGCCATCTTTTAATATGGTGAATTGCATGCACTTAATCTACATGCACCAACATCTCGCTTAGCTGGCTCCGAGGAATGTGGAATATTCCTCGTTTCTTGCACTTGTTATGCAATCAACCATTGGGTAGACAGAGGGCCTGTTTGGTTGATGCACAATTATCATTTTTTAATGATTTATGCTTTTTGCTGTCACTGTAAAGTTCTCAATGCTATTTCACGAAAAATAAGGTGGGGAGGTGGTATTTAACCACTATCCAGCACAGGTGCCATACTTTACAAGCATGCAGGATCCAAACCGTCCATCAGGTGCCCTGTCTCGTGAAACTACCCAGGCCCCGAACGGCTACTTGATAAGCTGGAAAAGAAACACTTTTCCCATGATAGGGTGTTTTCACTATGTTTGGTTAGCAAAGAAAATATAAATTTCACATAGCAATCGTTGTCCTCTTCATTGGTAAAATTCTCGAGCACAAGGTATGAGGCGACCACTATCTCACAAATATGAAATTTCCACTTGTTATTCAAACAAGATCCCTAAAATGGAATCCATGGAAATAAATGTTTCAATAGTGTTCAAGGAAATAATCATTGGATAATTATTACTTTTTCCTCTCTCTCTCTCTCTCTCTCTCTCTCTCACACACACACACACACACACACACACACACACACACACACAACACATTTGAACCCTTGATCTAAGTGTTGAAATAGAGTATGTCTACCACTGAGCCATGGAGCCCAACCTTTTCCTTTTCTTTTCTCACCACCCATCTATTATTAATGAGGACCACAATGGTTTGGAGAAATCTGAAACCCATGTCCAGTTTCCGGTATTAGCTGACACCTCTATTGTGCTTGGTGGAAAATAATGAGAAAGTGTGTTTTGTGTGTCACCCAAACAGTTCCTTTGTATGTTTGGAGAAGTCATTTAAATTCTTTAGGTAGCATATGGGTGTATTATTACCGAATACCATGGTTGGGGGCTCTTTTTGTTGTATTGGAAAAACGCTATATATAATATCCACATGAGTGTTCGTCGATGATGAGAGGAAAAAAAAAATCCACATGAGTGTTATTTCATGTTTCTTGGATTTTTTTTACTAGGAGTAGGAATCCCAAAATCATGGATTATTTTCTTGTGGATTGGGCCAAATGCACCTTCACCTCAGACATGTATAAGATCTACCTTCATCGTGATTCTGAATTACTTCTACTGAATTGCAGGTAATAACGGTTCAGCCAGGGTGTTATTTTAATGATGTTCTGCTAATGCCGGCAATGGAAAGCCCAAACACATCCAAATTCTTCAATCAAGAAGCCATCGCAAGGTTTAGAAAATTTGGCGGTGTTCGCATTGAGAGTGATGTGGTATGCACTATAGAGGAATTATATGTTGTTGCCTTTACCATTGTTTACTGAGGTGCATGATTCTGTACATGTGAGCCACCATGGTTTAGTGATTGTTGATCTGACGGGTCCCATCATGGATTGGGGACGCTAAAATATCCCAGATTGGAAGATCCCGACCCTTAGATGTTTGGTGCATTCTCTATTGGATGTGGACCCCTGTTCTGTCCATTTGCGGGCCATTGATCGGTCTGTTATGATCTGGAAGGTTGTGAGGTGATCCATCATTAGTGTAACTGACCAGGTGAATGGTCTGGATCACCGAGCCATGGGCCTCAATGTACAGGCTTGCATGTCTCAGCAAGCTATTAGTCTCAGTACCCTATATTTCCTCATTCCTCACCAAAGTGGATCTGTAATTCCGAATTGAAATTATCCCTTTTGGGAGCAGATGTCTGATATTTGAAATCTTCACGGCTTAAAAAATTCAGTGTTTGGTTTGGGCCGAAAAAAAGAAGTGATTTTTGTGATTTCTACTCTTTGTAGGATTGCCAAAAATCATGAAACGATATTTTCGTTTGGATACAAAATAGCTCTTCTTTCGAGCCTTATTTTGTGGATCTTTGAATTTTCCTGAGGGTAGAAATTCCAAACCTGCAGTATTTTTCTCCGTTCCTAAAACAGCCATGAGCCAAACACAGCTCAAAAACAAACCATGCCGTCGCCAACAGTAATCTTTAAGAAAACTGGTCCTAATGAAGCCACTGCCTGTGTTCAGCACGTGACTTCAAACGGATGTGAGAACCTAACAGAACTGCCTCGCGAGACATGGGAGATTGAAGCTGTCATGGCAGGAGCATCTTGGCCTTTGGACAGCGAAACTATCCAGAAATACAAAGGCGCATCATCATCATCATCTGTGGCACCTGAAGCTCAAGCTACTGAAGTGTCCACCTGAGCGGTTTCTGGAGAATTCGAGAGGTAGATTTTTTTTTTCCTCGTAAAAAAAAAAAAAAAAAAAAAACTACAGAACATTCCACATTTGCTGCATTGTTATTTCAAGCTGGAAACTGATAGCTTGTCCCATTGAGATCTGTTTTCCATGAATAAAGTCAGTCCACCTACATATTCTACCAAATGCAGATCTGGGGGCAGTTTGAAATGCACCATAATCAGTATATTTCTCATCCAACATGATGCTTGGTGAGTAGGCTGGCTACAGTCCATGCTTCCTGTCGGCATCTGTGGTCCAGCCTGCCGCAGGCTGGGCTTGGCTTTGATCTTTAGGCATTGTTTTAAAAAACTCGTTGACTCGACTTGAAACTTGGCTATTCAACTTAGAGATTCCGAGCTCTGTGGGAAACTCGTTTCTGGCACTGACTCGGCCCTGACTCGGAAAGACTCATTGAGTTGACTCAATAACTCGGTCGACTTGACACTACTTGAGGTGACTTGGGTCTGATCCGTTTCCTACTCTGGATCTTTTAATTTATATTTATCGAGTCTTCGACTCAGCTGGGTCGAGTCATTATCTGACTCAGATGACCATCTAGTTGAGTTTTGGGTTTTTAAACTATGCTTTCGGGTTGACAGTTGGGATTGGGCCTGATTTTCAGCCTCTGGCTTATTATCAACATTTTCTATTCAGCCATCCGAACCCGAATTGTGGCCGGCTTTTAGCTGGCCTGACCCCTAAGCTGATCCAGGCCTGATTGAAGGCCCAAAAAAATAAAAAGAGGGTGCTTCCCTTGGGTACTGGCACCATTGTAAGATTATGGTGGTAACCAGGCAGATGTGGGGCCCACATTATGCATTCACCCTAAACTGTCTACCACATGGGTCACCTCAGACAACCCTAGAATTAGGATCCAAAACTAAGGTGGGCCAAGGCAACGAGGTGGGAGGGAACGGTCACCCTTGAATTTCACAGCGGCTACCTGAATTGTAAAACAGCCTGAATCTTGGCCAGACCCCTCTTCTGGATTGGAAGAAGGGTTTGAACGGCCTTGATTACATATACACAACATGCTGGGCCGCCCATTCTAATCAACAGTGGTTGTTCCTTCTCAACATGTTTCCTATGCAGTGGCCTGTCTGAGTTTTGGATCGGTCTGATTTTTAGGCAATATACGTTTTCTGAGGAGACCCGTCTGATCGATGGTTTGGATCGTGAGTACATCATGTGGACCCCACGTCTGTCCAGTATCACTTTAAGCCCACCCTTTCAATGGACAGCCTTACTTCCGAGGCCAAACAGTGTTGGATCTGAGATTGAAGTAGGCATTTTTCTAGTTTGATCCTATGTAAATTGCAATTTATTCAAAGATAGCTCCCAATTCTAGCTTCCAATGGCGACAGATAGCGATGAATGGCCCACAATGATCATGATGCTGAGATCAACGGATGAAAGGCCCACCATGATCATGATGCTAGGCTCCATATCTCCATTTCATCTAAAGCCAACCAGCTTATAGCTTAATCAACCTTCTTCCTTGCCTGGTGGTTATGCTGGTTGTTTGGCTTTGTTTGTGATGCTGTTTCTACATGACACGTGGCCTGATCTGAGAGGAGCTCCTATGCTGTAGATGGGCCACACCACGGGCCAGATGGGATATAATTTACATCTCTTCGTCAATAAACCTTTGTTCATTGACTGGATTTTGAATTGAGATATTTGTTGCTAGATGGGGAAAATCAACTATAACGTTGATGGGCCATGTTGGAATTTCAGAATGATCAGATGATCCAATTGGTCCATTTTGATCACAGCTTATTTCTTTTCTAAAGCGTCCATTCCGTGAATACTGATGGACGGTGAGGATTGTCTAACTGACACCTGACGTTGTGGGGCCATTTTTTTTTCTTCTCTTAAGATCATTGTCCATATGGCACCCGTGTAACGGCTTTGCTGAGGCCATTCATAAGATGCAATGTGGGTCCCGCACTCCATGCCATGTCATTCTCATACAGCCCTCAAAGATGAGTGGTGATTGGACCGTTGCTCTTGTGGGCCATGGCAGGATGATCCGGACCGTTGATATGATGGGCACCATACATCTCTTAGAAGTGGGAATGCTGACCTTTCAATTGATGGTACTAAATAGTTATGAAATGCAGCAACGATCCAGATTCATCTGAAAAATAAAGCCCAAGGATGGGGACTCTTTTCAACCTGTAGTCTTTTTGCGTCACGGTCCATCCATGGGACCCATCACATGAACGTTCTTGATTGCTAGATCATGTAAGATTGTCGTGGTGGGGTCCCCATGTCTCAATGATTTAGATCGTTCTCTGATAGGCCCATTCGGCAAGAGAGATGCCCCAAGAATCTCCCGGATTGGAAGTCCTTCCAAAGGATCTACTGTTTGTTGTGACTTTTTTCAACCGTTGATTTGTAGGCTGACCGTAATGGGGTTGGGATCTTCCAATCTGGGATTTTTTTTCTCAGGAATCTCTGTCCACGGTGTGGTCCGTCTGATCAACCGTTCTGATTGTTTCGCATCAAGTCCGCTCGTTGTATTGGGGACTTACTTTCTGACACACATGCCAACATGATACACGTGTGAGAGATCCAGGCTCTTCATCAGGCAGGGCAGACCATGAACATGCCCTGGCCAAATCCTGCTTTTTGACTATTACCGGACCTAGCACACGTTGATTAGTCATCCCTTTGTGACCGTCCATTTCTCTCATACACTTTTGACCCACTTGATGAATAGAAATACGCATGATTTTCGGTCCATGGAATTTTTAGTGTGGGACCCACTTGATGAATTGCCGGCCCTACCCATGGGCCCACCCCATTAGTCATCGTTTCAACCTCCAAAGTCCAAACTTTGGAGGTGGATTGCCTGAAGACCCGGTGACCCGACTCTATGGGGCCATCATGATGTATGTGTTTTATCCACGTCGTCCATCCATCTTTTCAGATAATTTTAGAGCATGAGCCAAAAAATGAGGCAGATCCAAAGCTCAAGTGGACCACACCACGGAAAACAGTGGGGATAATGATGTCCACCATTGAAACCTTCCTAGGGCCCACAGTGATGTTTATTTGCTATCATACCTCTTTATAAGGCCACAAGACATGGATGAAGGGAAACCGCAGGTATGACTTGATCCAAAACTTCGTGGCCCCCAAGTAGCTTTCAACGGTAGGCGTTCAATTCCGAGTGTTTCCTGTGGTGTGGTCCACTTGAGCTTTCGATATACTTCAATTTTGGGCTCATGACATAAAATGAGATGGAAAAACAGATGGACGATGTGGATAAAACAAATAAATCACAGTGGGCCCCACTTGGTTTAGAGTTACTATGCAGAGTAGGGTGAAGCATTCCACGTGTTCAATTTCTAAAAAAAAAAAAAAAAATCCCAAAAGATTCTCCTTCACTTTAGTAATCCGCGGTCTACGAGTCTCAGCTTTCCATTTCAAAGAGAAACTTTCATACTCTGGAAGAGTGTGATGGATAATACTCAGGCACGTATGAGTCACTTAGAAATTGCATACGTGGAATACAAGTAGTTCAAGATAAACTGTTCAAATTATGGGTCCCATTCTAGATATATTATGAACTCAATTTTATGCTTCTTTGATTATCTGACTATCGATCGGTGGACATTTATTGGACGGTTAAAAATGAAAAAGATCCAATGGTCCAAATTAAACAAACAAGTGTCCTGGAATCAGAGGTTAGGATTATCAAAACAATATGATTTTGAGACTATGACTTTAGAGACAGTTGTGGATCCACAATTTAGCTGGTTTAATTTTAGTTACTGTATGCCAAGTGTACAATTTATGACCCGCATATCAAGCGACCTACTCTGCTTGTGTATCAAATAACTCCCCCCATTTCGGCGAGAATTGTCTACTGCAGCGAGTACAATATAGAGCTCTGTGGGCCCAACATGTTATCTGCATCACATCCACACTGTCCATCAGGTGACCTCCTTGATGTTCGGCCCTGAGTCCAAAATTTCAACAGATCCACAACTCAGGTGGGCCACACACATGAACAATGAGATGTGGACACCAACTATAGGTTTTTGTGTAGGGCACCATTTGTATCTTTCATCAAACCCGTTCATCAGGTGTGAATAACAAGGATGAAGGGAAATTATAAAAACCAGCCTGATTTAAAACTGAGGTGGGCCACAGCGTGTGATCTTAAGAGGTTTTATGCACAATTTTCTGTTGTTTCCATTGATTTGGCAACGGTAAAAAATAAGGTTTCTGATATAGTGCAAGGAGTGGATTTCATACATAAAACATGGTGGGCCCTATAGAACTGGGCGTTTTACTGGCTGCGTGAATAGGTACAGGACATAGGGGTGGATCGCTGAGTGTGGGGTTACTTTGATATATTTTCCTTACACCGTCTATTCATTTTGAAAGATCATTTTAGGTCATGATCTAAAAAATTAATTAGATCCGTGTCTGGTGGACTACACCACAAGAAACAGTGGTGATTGGACACTGACCACTAAAAACTTCTTGGAGGCCACAATCGTTCATTGATAAGGTAAAAGACGTGAATGAAGAGACTACAGAAAAAAAAAAAAAAACTCGTGCCGACAAGAAGAAGTTTTTAATGGTCAATGACCACTTTTTTGTGGTGTGGTGCCTAAGGTTTGGATATGCTTATTTTTTTATTCATGCCCTAAAACGAGCTTTTAAAGTATGGACGTTTTGGATGTGAGGAATGTCATGAGTAGAGCAACTTGGATCCG
>PVNU02001053.1:0-19896 GCA_003013855.2 Liriodendron chinense
TGAACAAAAACAAATCTGAAATGTTGAATGTTCACGTTATCATCTAGTTCTCAGGGAGATCAACAACATATGCATTATCATTGATCTACCTAAGTAATCTAGAATGACCCGATCTTCTTGTTCTTCAACTTATTGTACATTCCCATGGTAAAAATGTTTTCCTTGGTGAACCATCACTATGTCACCTCCCTTAAACATTTTAGATTGCGTCCATTGCTTGTTAACATATGCTTTGTACTTTCCATTGGACTCTTCCCTTTATTATTCTGTAATCCACATTCATGCACTGTCACAATCTTCTTGGCTATGTTTTCTGTGGCTATGCTTATCCCTTTCAGCTTTAATAACAACACAAGTCCAGTGTATCCCTGGGAACATGACCATACACTATCTTCAAATGAGTCTTGATTGTAGATCTGTTTATCATGTTGTTGAAGGCGAACTTGGCTCGAGTAAGAGTGAAGTCATGCTTAGGCTTATTACTAGAGAGACATTGTTTGATGTTCACCAATTTTCAGTTCACCACCTCTATCTGGTCGTTCGTATGAGAATGTATTGTTGTTGTGTTGTAATGACGTGTATCAAATCACCTTCATTAAGTCTTTCAAAAGTGACTAAGAAATTTTCGTGTCATAGTCTAAAGTAATTGTCTTGGGCATGTCATGCAATTGCACAACCTCTCTGAAGAAAAGGTTGGCAATATTGGTTGTTACATCCATTGTCTTTTGCATGGGATAAAGTGTGCTATCTTCGAGAATCTATCCACCACCACAAATACAGTCCATATGTCGTTGGGTTTGCATAAGACCCAACACGAAGTCCATAGATTGATCCTCCCATGCTGCGTTTGGTACAAGTAAGGGGGTGTAGAGCCCAGTGTTTTAGGACGGCACTTAACTACTAAACATATATGGCATCTTTACACCAACTTTTCAACATCTCTTTTCAATTGCGGCATGCATACAATTCATGTTGGTTTGGTTATTAATGAATTTCAAATCTGATAGTCTATGTAGAAAACGAATTCCGTCTATATGAGATTATATTTTAGTGGTGGAGAGCTTGGACCATAACATACAATCCCAACTCATATGTTGACCTCTTCTTACGAGTATCACTCAACTTCTTGCTATAGAAGACTATTAGCCTGCTTTCTTGGGAAAGAACAGCCCAAATACCTACATACATGGCATCACACTCTACCTCAAATAACTTCTCGAAACTTGGCAGTGCTAAAATAAGAGCAATAGATATTCTTTTCTTAATTAGCACAAAACTCTGCTTGGCCTCCTTAGACACCTGAATTGTCCTTTCTTCATGCACTTCGTAACAGACGCTACATTAACACTAAAATTCTTCACCGACCGATGATAGAAAATTGCCAACACGCACTTTACTGACAGTTTTAAGCATCATCCATTCTCTAATAGCTCTCACCTTTCCCTCATCACGAATGCCCGCAACACTCACAACATAGCCTAAGAACATAAGGCTATTAATAATAAAACTGCGTCTGTATAGCTTACTCTCTGTAAGGATAGTTCCTTGCACAAGTGACCAACATGCTCCTTACTATGGCTGCATATTTGTATGCCATCATCTGTATAGCTTACTCTCTGTAAGGATAGTTCCTCGCACAAGTGACCAACATGCTCCTTAATATGGCTGCATATTTGTATGCCATCAAATAAACCATGACAAATCAACCCATAAAGGGTTTGAGAGCACATGGTTCATCTATTTCATGAAGGTACTTGAGGCAGTGGAAAGCTCAAACAACATCATTAACCATCATATAGACCATTTTTGTCAAATGACATTAACGATGATATACTATCCAAGTGGGTTATGCACTCATGTGATCACACAATCTCATATGCCATCACACAACCCTAAAAAAAGTCGCACATTCCATGCATAACCGCACAATTGCATAATAGCACAATCACATAATTGCACAATTGCATAATCGCATACTTATGGCATATGCGATCACATACTTGTGTATGTGACCACATAATGCCTAGAGGTCATAAATTGGGCATATGTGGTATATGTTCCCAAAATGGCATATGCAATCGCATATGACAACACTGGTATAGACCATCCTTGATTGTATAGGCCATCTTTCATTCATCACCCCGTCCAGTCTTGATCTAGTGATATTCACTTTTCAGATATATTTTGGAGAATATCTTTGACCCTTCTAACATATCTAGCATATCATTCAAACGAGGTATAAAAAATCTGCACTTTGGTGATTTTGTTGATAGCCCAACTATCTAACTATCAAATGCACATACACTAACTCTCGTCTTTCTTAGGCATTATAGGGCCAGTACAGTACATGGGCTCCTGCATTCCCTGACGACACCCTTATGATTTAATTCTTCTACCTAGTCTTGCAATATTTCATTCTCTTTGGGCTTAGCACGTAATGTGAAAGATTGAGATAGTACGTGGGACGAGGTCAATGTGGCGTTGGATGTTCTCGTAAGGTGCAATCATTTGGGAGATCTTCGAGTGTAATCTCCTCGAAATCCCTCATTCACGTGTTAATTTTTTTTTAAATCTTCATAGGCAAGGTGTTCCATAATGATAGCCGTGGCTGTAATGGCCACCACCATTACCGTTATGATACGGGCCGTAATAGCCGTTATGGCCCCGTATCAGCCATTACGACTCTTTTTTTATTTTTTGAAAAAAACTATTACAGGACTGCTATGGTCCGTTACAGACTGTTACAGGACTGTTATAGGGCCTTTGCGACCCTTTTTTTTTTTTTTTTTTTTTCTGTAACAGCCATTATGGCCCCATAACTCGTAACGGTTATGACAGTTACCATTACGTAATAGCTGTTATGGCTGTTACATAACCGATTTTGAATAACTATGATAGGTTTCACGCTCTTCATCCTTTGTTACCAAGGTATATATCTCTCTTGCTTCCTTTTGACTCTTTTACAAAATCATTCACAAGTAAGAAGGACCAACCCTCCACTTGGAAAGCTTCGGGCTGGCTCTCCCCTCTCATGGGGCGAGGGTGATCTTCCTCCCATCCCTAAAGAAGATATAAATAGTCTTTACCTCCGTGCGTTATAGGCAACATCATATCCCCATGGTCACACCAAGTAACATGTGATAAGCTTCCATACAACTAAATCACATGTTACTTCATCTTCACAATATTTACCAGTTGAGAACGAAACTTTCCATCTTTTTTTTTTCTTCTTTGTTTCACTGACCGCCTTGATCCATCTAATGATACTTTTATTTTCTATTGTAGTTTGTCACTAGCCTTTGGCATAATACTCTCATTATTGCCTCGTCTATGATCACGTCACAGGCATTCCCATTGATTGAACACTTTAGTTCCAAAGATGTGTTTTGTTGCAATTTTGGTTCTTTGCTCTGGAGTGTGCAAATAGTTTCTTCACAGCAAGGGATACCCATTGATCATCGTAAATCCACTCGTCATGTTCATCCTCATCCCGAGATCTTTTTCCTACTTCATTGTCAGGTTCTGATCAATCCTTATCCATCTCCCTGAGTTAGCAGTTAGGTTAGCCATATGTCTTTAAGGGCATTAGTTGAATCGGTGTCCAGGTTGACCATACCTGTAACACAGTCAGATGGGTGGAGCATAGTTGTTCTGGATGTGTTTCTAGTGTTTGGTGCTCAGCCCTGTTGCCTGGCTTGTCCACTCCCCGATATCAGTTCATGGCAGTGGGAGGTTGAGAATGTCCATGGACAGGCCCTTTATCTCAAGCCTGCATCATGGCCCATGCAGGTTTATCAGCGGTCCTCCCTACTTCTCAGCTTCTCGCAACATGTAGATTTAGCTATATCTCTACTCTGGTCTTCAACTTGACAACCTTGTTAAGGGTCCAAACGTGTTGTATCATAACATGATCTTGTACAACCACGAGCAACCTACCTGTGAAGCTTTCTACTTGTTGCGATTTGATCTATGTCAAAGTTATTATGTGGGGATAAGCAGTAGAATTCTTCTGCATGATCCTTCACCGTACAGTTTCTTTGGCAACAATTTTGGTAATTTTAGAACAATATCGAATCATGCCTTGTATCAACTTTTTCATCAGTGGCCTATTTCGTATTAGTGCCTTCGATTGACCGTATCTCATTTCATTCTTTTGCATTTTTTATTCAACCATGTCATGGTTATGATGGCTAAGGTAGGTCAATCGTCGGTGATATTGGGCTATGGATTGCACATATGTTATCCCACCAAATCAATGGTTCCAATTTTCCTAAAGGGATTGTTTGACCAATTACCATAGTAATGTAAAGGAAATGTACAAGGATTATAAATTACTTCACCTATCTCCGGACAACATCTGCACTCGACCATCGATCTCATAATGATAGCATTTTTCAAAACTTCATTGAAATATGCAACACTATTTGGGTCTGATATTTATAAGATAATGAAATTAATAAGTGCAACGATTACAAATACATCTGCATTTTACTGATTCTGGTGTTTGGTTTAGCAGTGGTAAATCATGATGATGAGTCATTGTCAGGTAATTGGGGAAACAAACGGGCCCAAGACGAAGTTGGAAATTGTCATGCAACCATCCATAAATCTTACACGTGCATGTGACTTTATAGGAATTTTGACTTTGTTGATGGACGTATGAGAAAATATCTATGGCTGCCACACATTTGTGGCCCACTTCCAACCTTTCTCTTTTTTACTTCATTCCTTGCTTTTTTTGCATCTTGTTCTTTCCTTGGATACTTGACCATTTCTTTTAGCGCCTTCCTTTTTACAGCCTGAGCCTACAATGTGCATTTGCCACAACCTACTAGGTTTTGGCAACTCATCCAACTTATAACTGCAAATGCTGGCCAATGAAATCTGGGGTCCCATTCTGGATGGGTCAAAACCCAAAACTCACACCGATCAGATCGCGTTCACCGTATGAGTTCGGCTGTTGAATTCGGACCACTGATCATTTTCTTCTTAATCATTCAGTTGATGGACACGAGTTGGGACGGTTAGGATCGTCCGATCAGCAAAACTATGATGCTTCTCCCATCCACAATTGGGTTTTTTTTTATTTGTCTGGTCCTGATTGTCCTTTTGACTACTTGTAGTGGCAAAAGCACACTGTAGTTGGAGTGTGTGAGGTTTAAATGAATGATGGAATAGTGACTAGAATCTAAAGATTGCTTGCAGGATCACTCAGATGCTAATTCTAATTCCTTGAATGTGTTTAGAGAAAGTAATATATGTTTCCATTTTAAGTTTTTAACCCTACTCCAAGTAGGTGCTCGGATTTTTAATTCTGATAGGTGGGGTCCATGGTTCACTAATCCAGACCGTTCAAATTTGTGTTTTTGTAGTGGATGGAGATTGTCAAAAATTATCTTCAATAGAACAATCCTCGCCGTTGGATTTTGTGCCCTATGCCTGGTCCACATTCAACTAGAGAAGGTCCTCATATGGATGTGCAACATCTTCCAACGTGGGAGATTTTTGGTGGATGGTCCATCCACGGTAGGACATACCACACCAATGATATGGATATCCGAACCGTGGGCCCCACTTGTCAGGACAGAAACCCGAGTATGCTGCGCAAATATGCTCGAGTCCGCAGTCTGTGCAGATAGGGTCCATGGGCTGGTATCTGGATGGTTAATCTGATGGCTCAACCGTGGATGGAACATGACCCAAAAAGTGCCACGATGGGGAAATCTTAACCCTCTGATAGGTAGCCTGCAAAAGGATTGGTGAAGAAAGGACTAAACACAACAACGGTCTACATTCAACGGCTATGATCTTCCACTCTGGGAGATTTTTGAGGCCCACATCTAGACCCCTAAGTATGGACCTAACCATACAACCTGAAGGACCGACCTTCTACATGGTTTCTCAAAAATAAATCTGGTCCGCTGAGCATGTGGGCCCCAAATAGTTTAGAAAGATTCAGCCAAGTTTTTCAGAGCCGTACATTTTTTAAAGAAATTGTGGCCCACATGACCAGTGGATGGACCTGATTCTTCCTTTAGGGAACCAATATAGTGGTGCCTTTCTGATGGATGGATTGGATATTGGATCCGTCATTCCATAATGGCACATGTGTGGGTGTACATGAGCTGGATTGCACACGCGTGTGTGATTAGCAAAGCTCTAAAAGCTTTCTTCATTGCTTAACTTTTAAACTAGTTAAAGGCAGGAGAGATGCACCCAATGCATGCGGAGTAACTAATTCGGTCGTCCGGCGGATGAAATTTCCTTTTCCTTTAATAAGGTAAGGTGGGTTGACCGACCACCTGAATACACTGTACACCTCCCCCAATGTGCAGAAATACCGTTAGGAATGTAGACGGACAGCAGCGGTCTGATCGTAGATTGGCCCATGTAATTTTTTTTTTTTTTTTTTCCATTACCAGAAAGCTGTGAGAAGAGACCTGGGTTTGATAAAAGTGGGGTCCATGATTAGGTTATCCAGAGCGTTAGCCTGATGGACCGTATGATGGATGTCAGATTCCTCAATTGGACTTTAATATTGGATGATCCTAGCCATCAAATCTTTGGCCTTTCCAGGAACCGTTGATGTTTGCTTTTCGTAACCATCTATTAGTAGGTCACTAATCAGATCTTAGGGTCTTCGAACTTTTGAGAAATTTTGGGCATACCCATCATATCAACAGTTTGATTCATCGACAAATGGGACCCACTTGCAAGAACTATTATGCCACTCGTATGCATGTGGGATCCACTTTATACGCACCATTAGACACACAAGCTCTGTGGGGCCCACCAGTTGAATTTGTAAAATCTATTCGGTCCAGCAGGTTCCATCTTCTATTCTAGGATTGATAATATAAAAATCAGCCTGATCCAAAACTCAGGTGGGCCACACCACGTGATCTTAGAAGCTTTAGTAGCAATTTTACAGTTTTCAGATTGGTGTGCCACATGTGAGTTTTCTTTATCAGGCTGATCTTCTGTATGTCCCGTTAAAATAAGGGGTCCCACCTGATGGACGGAGAGGATTTACATGCACAACATGGTTACGAGGCTACGTAAAAAACAGGTGTTGTAAACTATTCCGGTCGTCCGTCGCTCTCACGCGAATTTCCCACATTGGTTGTTGTTAGGCCGTGCAGCAAAATGTTGTGGGGCCCAGCGTGACGTGTTTTACAACCAGTCCGTGCCTCATCTGCATCAGCTCATTTTTGGAAGTGAGCCTAAAAATCAGGCCGATACAAAACTCAAGTGGGCCACACCAAACGCAACATGGATGGGGACACCAACCATTGAAACCATCCTGGCCGACCATGATGTTTACATGCCATCTATCCGGTTCATAAGGTGAGTCTCACCGGATTGAATGTCCTGATCCAAATCTTCGGTGGGGCCCAAGGAGGCTTCAGCAGTAGGCATCCCCATTTTCACAGTTCCCTGTCTGGTGTGGGCCACCTGAGTTTTGGGTCCACCATATTTTTGGCATCATGTCCTAAAATGAGCTGACTCAGATGATGGACGGAGCAGATGTACATCACGGTGGGCCCGATAGAGCTTTTTCTGTTGCTCGTGCTCCCTACAGCATAAATACCAACATTCTACAACACCTGTTTTATGTAGAGCCTAAACAATCAAGCTCTGTGGGCCCACCAGTTGTCTATGTAAAATATATTCATTCCATCAGGTACGATTCTAGCCGTTAATCCATTGGGAAAAAAAGTCAGCTAGAGAAAGAACTCAGGTGGGCTACACCACTGGGAAGAGTAGACATGGGATGCAAACCATAGGTTTTGCATGTGGGGCCACCATGATATATATCTTTCATCAAATCTGTTCATCATTTGTGGCCCACCAACACAAAGTGAATATAGAAAATCCATCCTGATCGAAGGGTAAGGCGAGCCACATCGTTTTAACTTAAGAGGTTTTAGTCGCAATTTTACATTTTTCCATTGATACGGCCCACCTTAGGTTCTTTATCTTGTTGATACACATATCTACGGTTAACATAAGGATTATTATTTGATGGACAGAGTAGATTTCACGTATACATTAAAGTGGGCCCCACAGAACGTGGTGTTTACGCGCTGGGTCCCACACCAACGCATTGGAGGAAGCGGATTGCGTGGTGTGCCACACACCGCCGACCTCGGTGGTGTGCTGACGTCACCAAGTTCTGTGGGTCCCACCATGATGTATTTCTAATATCCACACCGTCCATCCATTTTTTTTTTATAGATCATTTTATGGCACACACCCATAAAAGAGGTAAATCCAGAGCTGAAATGTACGACATCACAGAAATCAGTGAGACAATGACGACACCGTTGAAAACTGCTTGGGGCCACGGAGGTTTTGGATCAAGCTTATATTTATTTTTTACCATCATCTAGGTCTTTATAATCTTATGTACAGGTTGGATGGAAAATAAACATCATGGTGGGCCCTAGTAAGGTTTCAACAGTGGACCTCAATGTCTCCACTGGTTTTTGTGGTGTGGTCCACGTGAGATTTGTGTCTGCTTCGTTTTTTTTCCTGCACCATAAAATGATCTCAAAAAATAAATAGACGGTGTGGATATTATACACACATAATGGTGGGGCCCACAGAACTTGGTGATGTCAACACACCACCGACCTCGGTGGTGTGTGGCACACCACGCAATCCGCTTCCCTATTGGGCCGTTGAGCAGCAGGCACAAAGTCAGCATCTCTCGTGAAATGAAACCTACGTAGAAAAATAAAAAAATAAAAAAAAAATTTAAAAAAAGGCTCCATCACGGCCCACGTAAATGGACCGTTAAATACTCTGTTTTACATGTATTACTATACATTAAAAAAAAAAAAAAAAAAAAAAAAAAAGGAGAAGAAGAGAGAAAATCACGTCCATATATTATATGTATGGTGCCAAGAAAAGGGAAAAGGACTGCAAAAGTGCAAGAATCCCTCACCATTACGCAACACTAGCACCACCATGCCTTTGTTACAAGTTAAATTCGATTCTATCTTCTCCAGCCTTCTCTTCTTATGGCCCATTTCCACCCATTCCCTCATTCTTCCCTTTCATCTCTGACCCACTTCCCCCCAACGCATGGCGGTCACGCACGCCGACCTTTCGATCAATCGCAGCCGTTCAGATCATGGTGGCAAATGGGGAGTCTTTCTTATGGTCTTTTCTATACTCTGTGGCCTCTCTTGCTTCATTCTCTGCCTCCTCGCAGAAGCTACAAAATCTGAGGTATTATACATATATATATACATATATTTATATACAAGCATGCAAGGAAGGTATTAAGACTCAGATGAGAATCCTGAATGGACCAGGGCTTGATCGGAGCTAATCCGGTTCGATAATGTGAGTCAGAACTGAAATAAGCAATAATTCGGTGGAAGTTGTTTTTAGTCACCCATGACTCAGTCGAGTCACAACTCGACTCGGTACTGAACGAGTCAATCTGAGTTGCCATGTCTTTCTTGTGTTTGACATCCGTGCCATTCAAATTTCAAAAGGTGGGCATGCATGAGGAAGGTCACGTGGGGAAAAAAAGAAAAAGAAAAAAAGAGGGTCCACTCATTAGGCAGTTCAATGGAGAAATAATTGTTTGAGTCAATATATGTGTGTGGCCCACCTGAGGAGTGGGTTGTTCCTATTTTCTATCCAGGTGATCTTCATGGTGTGGTCCACCTTTTCACAGCCCGGATATTCCACTGAAGTCATATTATGGTTAGAATGATCATTTTTCTAATTTCTTTAGGTTTTCAACACTTGAACCATCCACATACGTGTGGAAATCATGCCAAGCCATCCACTTCTTTGGTAAATTGTGGCCCACTTATTGAACGGATCGACATGATTCTTGCGCCAGTCAATCAAGAGATTGCAACCCATCTGATGGACAGCTTAGATCACATGCTATGCTGGCACATGTGGTACATACAGGTTAGGGGTGCACACGGTTTGGTTCGGTCGGTCCTGCTCTGGGGTGAAACTAGAACCGAACCTTCCCAACGGTTTCATTGGCACCCTAGAACCTAACCAGATCTGGACCGTAAAAACCGGTTTGGTTTCGGTTCGGTTCCACGGTTCTGGGCTTTTTATAATTCAACCCAATTGCATTGAATTTCTTGATACAATGCAATGTGTTTATTAGATCTACACCGTCCATCCTTATTGCTGGGGAATGTTGAGGTGGGCCACATTAAAAAAATCAGATAGGTCTAAATTTTAAGTGGACTACTCGACATGAAACAATAAGGGTTGAACATTGAGAGTTCGGTTCCAGATTCGATTCCAGGGTTCAGTTCCAGTTCAATTCTACAAAATTGCAAACCAAGAAATCGAACTAACCGATTCTTTGATTTTCGAAACCGGAACCAGTGCGCTTCAAAACCAGACTAAACGAACCAAACTAACCGGGGGGTTTACCGGTTCCATGTGCACCCCTAATGCAGGTCAGATGCCTTGTACACGTGTTTGTTGAGCTTAGCAAAGCTCTAGGCCCCACGCATACATGGACCCTTCATGTATGGCTGAAAATGGAGGTGGACCATTAGATTGAATCGGCAGTCTGGGCCCAAGCCTAATCGTAATGGGCCAGGCAGAAAAGCCCATCATCATACATGGATGTCCAACGAATGGCTGAAAATCGAGATGGCCCATTAATCTGAATTGGACGTCTAGGCCCAAATCCAATCGGATGGGACTGAGAGCCTATGCCTAAGCCCAGTCATGATGGGCCAGGCTAGAAAACCCATATGCATACATGGGTCTTTGATGAATGGCTAGAAATGGAGGTGGGCCATTAAATTGAATTGGGCCCATTTAACTATTTTGATCACAAGATAAATCTCTCATTTGCAGGCGATATGGATACTTACGGGCAGCGACGCCGACGGACAGAAATACGAATGTGTGTACTCCGGCAGCGGGAAGACGCCGCTATTTTGCGCACTGGGTGCATTTGTGGCCCTTGCGTGCGCCATGGTGATGAAACACACGTACATATTGGTTGCAGTTAGCAGACCTACGCCTCCTGCGTTGATTGTGTGGGCCCCAGATTCAGGATCATCTAAAGTGCTGACATGGCAAGCCTGCTTTTTCTTTGTTACTACTTGGTAAGGAAATCATCTGGAGTAGGACTGTCAATGGGCGGGATCTGGCCCGTTGATCTTTTGGGCCGGGCACAAAGTACCCGGCCCAGCCCGTTTAGGGTTTGAAGGGCATTTCTGTCATATATCATGCATGGTGGGGCTCACTTAATTACCACCTCTTAAAAAAATGTGGGGCCACTTGAAGAGAAATGCTCTAGTGCTCCTAGTTGCATCGTTTCATTTGGACCGTCTAATTAATCGATTAACTGTCCATTAAGCCTAAAAACACATTTCATAGGCTACAATACTAATATTTCACTGATCAGATGATCCAATCTATCATTTTCCAAGACATGGATTGGATGGTTATGATTGCCTCACAAAACTGGTTCTTTAGAATCTAAGCAGCGTGTGATGGGCCCTAACAAATAAATGGATCAAATTGTTCAATGGACCCATTTTTCTGCAAAAGATCTTGACCGTTGGACTGGGTGATGTTTTCATGGTAGCCCATGACCTAATGAACAGTCTAGATCATGTGCCCGGGTTGGCCCGCCCTGTCGACAACCCTAATTTGGAGGTGAGACTGTTAATAGGCCTTACAAGGGTTGTATTATGCCTTGATTTTGAACTGTTTAGTTGGGCCTCTGGGCCTGACATATTCATATTTTTTAGTTTTGCCAGGCCCAGGCCCACCCACTGACAACACTAGAAGGAGATTTTAGGGCTGTCTGGGAGTATGTAATAGAGATAAATAGAAATCAATTTGAAGGTAAATGACTTAATGGCTTACTCAATTATGTTTTGATGGGAGTAAATGAAATGCATTTGAAATCCAATTGTCATTTACCTCCATTTATACCCAATTACCCCAATTTACCTCCATTTACTCTCAATTACTTAAATTTACTCATAATTATCTCAATTTACCTTACCTGAATTTACCTCACTTCAATCTGATTTACCTCAATTTACTTCCATCCAAACAGCCCTGGGTGATAGTGGGACTACATGAATTGTAGTTTGACAAGACCTTTACTTATATATGGGGTCTACATTTAGCTATATAGGATCCACTATGGATGATCCATCATAAAAATATTGCACTAAGATAATCTTAACCGTCAAACCAAGGACCTTGATCGATGGATATAGATAGGGCTCTCAATGGAGCGGGGTCAGATCCAAGATCCGATTCGCTCCGAATTCGTATAATGCGGATTTGGATTTTAAAATAGGTCCAATTAGTTAAATGGACCGAATTTGGATCTTAAAATAAGTTTGATTACTTAAATGGACCAGATTTAGATTCACAGGAACATATCTGAGTTCGATCCAAATCCAATTAAGATCCGACTCATTGTCACCTTACTGTATATGTTATATTCATGCTGGCCATCCGTTTTCCATATTATTTTAGGCCGCCTCAAAATTGAGACATGCCACTCTTAGGTTGACCGTACCACAATAAATAGTGGGATTTGTATCATTTTTCTACTAAATTAAATATATTTTATTATATATTTTATATTATATATTTTTTAGATTTGTAATGGGGATGGATTCAGACCTAGATCCGACCCGAATCCCATGGTTATATGAATTTTGGATCGGAAATAAATATACCAATTTATAAATGAATTGGATATGTATATCACCTTTTGGATCAGAGTTGGATCCGAATCCATCTACAGATATACGAACTTGGGGCCAGTTGGATCTGATCCGATCGGACCCATTGAGAGCCCTAGGTACAGACGGGAGTGGATTAGGTGAGACCCAGATCCATTGAGGTTGGTGGCTGGCACCCTTGACTGCGGGGCTCACAGTGATATATTTCCCATAAATCCACACCATCTAACCATTTTCAATGCTCATTTTAGGGCATGATTCGAAAAATGAAGCATTCCCAAATCTTAGGTGGACCCCACCACAGGAAACAGTTGTGGTTAAATCCCCACCATTAAAAACTTCATGGAGTCCATCGGAATGTTTATTTGCCATCCAAGCTGTTGATAAGGCCATAAAAACCTATATGAAGAGACCATACAAATATCATCTTGATCCACAGATTTTGTGGGCCATAAGAAGTTTTTAAAGGTAAATTACTAATGTTTCCTGTACTATGGTTGAGATTTGGATCTGCTTCATTTTTCAGATCATGCCCTATAATGAGTTTTCAATACAGATGGACGGCGCGGATGTAGTCAAATACATCAAGGTGGACCCCACAATCAGGGTCCCACGCACCTCCACCGATGCAGACGCGATGACGCATGCACTCATTTCCACATAACGTGAATTTCCTAACAGCAAGGGAGCAAGTGCAGCAAAAAGCTCTGGTGGGGCCCACCGTGATTTATTTATTTTTATATCCAGTCCGTCCATCACTTGCACTGGTTAATGTTTGGACGTGAGCCCTAATTTCAGGCTGATTCGAAACTCAAGTGGGCCACACCACGTGGAACATTGGGGATGAGGACGCTCACAATTGAAATTGAAACCTTCTTGGGGGCAAATCGTGATGTCTATATGCCAAACCTTTTGTAAGATGAGTCCCACTAGGATGAAGGGAGAAGCCAATATCAGACTGATCTAAACTTCAGTGGGCCCCAAGAAAGCTTCATTGGTAGTCATACGCACTTCCACTTTTCCCTGTGGTGTGGCCCAGTTGAATTTCAGATCAGCCTGATTTTTTGATTCACGTATTTAAATTAACCGATGCAAGTGGTGGACGGAGTGGATATTACAATCACCTAGGCCCAAAATCAAAATGGTCCCTTCATCAGGTAGGCCACACTATCAAAATCAACGGACAGCCGATGATCTGACTTGCTGTTTGGCCTGATCTTTTACCACAGTTGGACCACCTTTCGCATGACAAATGACCCCAGCTTACATGACTACGTAAAAATACAAAGAAAGTGGGGCCCACTTCTCATCATCATCCGATCTGAACCTTCAAAACAAAAAGAACATGCTTACTAGGCATCACTCATGATTTCTCTTTGAATCTTAACCGTAGGATCTGCTTCGCGGTGGGGGAGGTGCTGTTGATGATCGGGATCGGCATCGAATCGGGCCATCTGAAAAGATGGAGTAGGGAGAGGCCCACTTGCCTCGTCATCAGACAGGGCTTGTTTGCAGCTGCTGGAGTCTTCGGTCTAACGACGGTTTTCCTAGCCGCTGGCTTATACCTGACTGCACTCAGGGCCCAGCGGGTACACCAGGACGAGGCTAACGTGCGCCGGGAGGTGCTGGAAGCCTCCTATCTCTACGCATCTCCGGCGAGATCGCCGCAGCATCAGATCCCTACAAGCTCGCGTGGAAACGCACGTGCGATGCAAGAAAGCGTAGCCCATACCTCACGTGACAACCCTCCGTCCATACACAAGACTTCCAGTTCCGTATAACAGTTGTTGCATGAAGGTTCTATCCTGCGCAGTGTGAGTAATGCGCATGCGTTGCACATGGATATTGAAATCATTGTGGGTCCCACTCCAGGATTTGAGTTCGGGAACCGTACGATTTGGGTCCCTCACGGAGCGTGCTAATGTGCGCTTGAAGCTTATCTGTGCAGGTTAGACCTGCCCCTTACATGTAAAAAAAAAAAACAGTTGAAATCCTGCGTTTGATGTAAATACATATACAGAAAGAGACATTGTCCGGTACATCTGCATTGTGCGGTATTTTGGTGCATCTCCCCCTAAGTGAAACAGATGGATGGCCCGATGACACCGATCATTAACATGAATGGACCATGAAATACTCATTGTTGGAGACGTCCTTGAAAGTTAGTAGAAATAGAGATCGTGGCCCATTCTCAACGGTTGAAAGTTCTGTAGATCCTGTGGTGAGATTGATGATGATGGTTGAGCTGTTGGCCATGGAAAATGGAAGCTAGGGCTTGTTAGATGCACGGTCAAGATTGGTGATCAGACTATCCACGTTATGGTCGCGCAGTCATTGCATCCTAACGTGAAGTCATTAGACGTAAGGGTGGAAATGGGTGGGGTTTGGGCTGGGCAGGCTGGGCCCAGGCCTGACGTGACACTTAAGACCCAAGGCCGGCCTGGTCCAACCGAGCAAGGGCCGAACATAGCAGGCCCAGCCTCCCCTGAAAAGTTCAGTTGGGTCAGGATCAGACACAATTCAACCCAACCCAGCCCAGCCCAAAATTAATAAAATTCTTATTTCCCCTTGAATTTTCCTAATATATCCGTTTATTAAGTGGACCATTCATGCACATAAATAAACATTTTAGACGAATGAAACTATCGTTCTGTATTCCAAATAGATGGTTGCCTTGGGATTAGAATGACATATTTGCAGGATATGAAACGAACATATAAAGTTAGGGTTGAGCCAGGTTAGGCCGAAGCCTGACTTGAAAATTGATTTTGCAATGTGCACGAGGCCCAAAGCCCAACCCATGAGCAAAGCTAGTAAGTCCAAGCCGGGTCAGGCTCATCAGGTCGGGCGAGCTACCCAACCCATTTGCCCCATTAGGGTGCACTTTTCAGGTAAAATGGACCATCAGGTGTAACCTAAAAACATCCCATCTTAAGCGACCTTTCCCGGCATCCAACCAACCCATTTTGGTCCATTTGGACGCAATTTTACAAAAGGGGTTTCTGCAAAAAGGACTTTTGGGCTTTTCAGTCAACGGTATATGAAAAACAATTGAATCCGCTTTTTAGCACCTATTTTGTAGAGAGATGAGATGAGATTGGGTTTGCAAAAGTACATCCAAGCTCACAATGCGCTGTTCAAGAATAAATAAAAAATAAAAAAATGAAAACCCTTTATCGGGGTGCATCCAAACAGGCCCTTAAAAGTGTTGAAATTCACCGCCTTACCAGCGCCGTCAATGCCATCAAATGAGAGGTGGTTAATAAAAGGAGCAGACCTTAAAACCTATATATAACATCCATCAAAAACATACATATACAAATCAGAGCTTCAGCTCCCAAATAGCCACATGGAGCTTAAACCTCCTCTCCCTCTCTCTTTTTTATAAAGATGATTGAAACTGAAATAAAGAATACCAAATGAATAATGAAACTCGTCAACAAATCAAAAGCGAACAGGTGGTGCGACCCACCATGTGAGAACTCTCCTTCTATCTCTCTCTATCTATACAAATTCAAAATAAAATGATGAGATGAAACCAGTTTTCTTCTCTCTCTATCTATACAAATTCAAAAGAAAATGATGAGATGAAACAAGTTTTCTTACTTCTCCCTGCCACTTTTCCCAACTGATGAAGACCGTCTCCTGTCAATGCTTGGCGGTCTTCCAGTCCGGCTTAGAGACTGCTACCATCATTCGTCACTTTCCATGACAGAGATGGACTTGGACTCCTGAGCAGAGGAGAGAAGTGAAATTAGTGAAAGATTTCAATCCAGGAGGCAATACTTGTTATAGAAAACGTCCTCTGAAGTTGGCATGTCTATTTAAGCTAACAACTGGAACCAGCCAATCTGAACCGTTGGATCTGTCGTCAGGGTTGAAATTTACTTCACAAGGAAACATAGAAATGACAGAGACCCATGTACACTAACGGCAGGTTTGCAAATTAGTTGGTGATAAAATGAAGTAATTTTTTTTATTTTTTTTTTTACTGTTCGGTAGTTTTTCTTTAAGGAATTTCCACATTTTGATTGTGGTGAAAGGGATATCAATTGCAAATTTACCTTAGACCAGAGCTCTTTCCCAGCTTCGATTGAGGCTTCTTGATCTTTGACATATTCAGGCTGTCCATGCTTGAAGTTCTAGGAAGATTGAATTGCAAATGCATATCGGCTTCTGAAGAATCACTAGTGGCCATCTCGAGCTCATCTGAATCATCAGTCATCGCCATCTCATTTTCACGGTTCTCCTTCCTGCTTCCCTGTCTGCCATACTGTTTATCTGCGCAAGTTACAATGCCGGGACGGTAAGTCTGGTAAAACAGCTCAGGCAAGGAACTACTGCTTCCTTCAGATCGTTTTGATGGATTGTCACTTCCTTTATTTACTTCTTGCCTGTCACTTCCTTTATTTACTTCTTGCCTGTCACTTCCTTTATTTACTTCTTGCCTGTTCTCCGTGATCTTATCGACCCAATCTCCAGAGACCGTTTCTCTCTCATCTCCCTCTTGGAGTTCTACTTTCGGACTGGTGTCAGTCCATGGTGTCAAGTTTGTAGGCAATAAGAAGTCTTGGATATCGAAGCTTGACCCATTCTGCCTCAATCCAGAGTAGGTTGCAACCTACAAGAGGCAGAAGATGATTAGCTTCTAATTGCAGAAGCGTAAGACAGATCATGCTCATCTGTAACAGTAAATTATGGAGAGAGTCTATCAAAGGCACACTGTTACTGTCGTAGTATTGGTAAAATTACCAAGATTGTCTATGAAATGCATGCTGTTACGAAGTTATCGAGATGGTCTTGAAATGCATGCTGTAATTGTCATAGTAATGGTAAAATTCTGAGAATGGGACTTATTCTTGTTTGCCCAGTTGCATCAGTAATAGGGCTGTCAATGGGTGCCCGGACCTGCAATTTTAGTGGGTCCAGGTCCCATTTGGACCCATTAAGAAACGGGGGCAGTGTAGTCCCCACTTTTTGGACCTGGTTAAAGGTCGGGTCTTGGATCCAGTTAGGCTTTTAAATACAGTTCTATATATTTAATATATATTGATACTTTAGCAACAAAATGATGTTCCTATGCGAGACACATGCAAGGGAGCTCATTTACACACCATACACGTGTCAAAGTGGCATGTGTGTGCAATCTAATCCATCCATTGGGTGAGCCCAACCATGTAGATGCTCTTATTTCCTTGAAACCTACATCCAAAGATCAGATGGGTACCAATGATAGCTGAACCTGATCAAATCTGGGTCCGAGTATTTAAGAACTAGACTTGGACTCAAAGACTCCAGACCTGGTTAGCCCATAATACCTGACCCGAACCCATTGACAGTCCTAATCACTAGGTAAAAAGTCTTGCATAAAAGAAAGTCGGATACATGGGTGCATTTGCAAAGGTGGATATCATGCATGTAGATTGGTGTGCACCATGTTTTTAAACTTGGCAACTCAGTCTGACTTGAGTCAAGTCACATCTTGCCCAAATAGGGGGTGACTTGGATGGGCGAGCTCATGGTATTGAACCAGATCAGGACCTACCAATCAAAGTTGAATCAGAAGAATTGTATCAGACTTGTTCGAGTCTTAAAGCCATGGAGGTACTCGTGATATCAAACTGGGTCGGGAAGTACTGAATCTGAATCATCTCGAACTCATTCAAGTCTTTAAAACCATGGTGTGCACCATCCATGACTTTCAAGTTTCAACCATTCCAGTTTCTTCATTTCTAAGACTTCATGGTATCAATTCAGTTAGAAGGGATTCTGATTCACAGGAATGTGTAATATTCTCATGAAATTACTTTTGTATTGACTACTTGGGTTCATGTCATGTATGTGTTTTTTTCTTTTTATGGATTTTTTTCTCTAAAATGCATTTTATTAATGTATTTGCATCACTAGACAATTCTGTCCAGAGATAGAACGTCACCTTGTTGTACGTTCTTTTGAACTTCTGATGCATAGTAATTGTGAGCTATACTGAGCTAATCTTTTCTCAAATATTTTGCAATCTGCATCTAAACTAGATTTTTGAGTAATGTGTACACGACATTAAAAGGCATCTACATGTACTTCAATAAAAGTGCAGTAATTTCAAATGCATTCACAGCTATTATAAGTTCTAGTTGCATATTGGAAATATTTGAGAAAAGAATTAGCTCAGTATAGCTCACAATTACTATGCATCAGAAGTTCAAAAGAACGTACAACAAGGTGACGTTCTATCTCTGGACCAGAATTGTCTAGTGATGCAAATACATTAATAAAAATGCATTTTAGAGAAAAAAATCCATAAAAGAAAAAAACACATACATGACATGAACCCAAGTAGTCAATACAAAAGTAATTTCATGAGAATATTACACATTCCTGTGAATCAGAATCCCTTCTAACTGAATTGATACCATGAAGTCTTAGAAATGAAGAAAGAAACTGGAATGGTTGGAAACTTGAAAGTCATGGATGGTGCACACCATGGTTTTAAAGACTTGAATGAGTTCGAGATGATTCAGATTCAGTACTTCCCGACCCAGTTTGATATCACGAGTACCTCCATGGCTTAAGACTCGAACAAGTCTGATACAATTCTTCTGATTCAACTTTGATTTGGTAGGGTCCTGATCTGGTTCAATACCCATGAGCTCGCCCATCCAAGTCACCCCCTATTTGGGCAAGATGTGACTTGACTCAAGTCAGACTGAGTTGCCAAGTTTAAAAACATGGTGCACACCAATCTACATGCATGATATCCACCTTTGCAAATGCACCCATGTATCCGACTTTCTTTTATGCAAGACTTTTACCTAGTGATTAGGACTGTCAATGGGTTCGGGTCAGGTATTATGGGCTAACCAGGTCTGGAGTCTTTGAGTCCAAGTCTAGTTCTTAAATACTCGGACCCAGATTTGATCAGGTTCAGCTATCATTGGGTACCCATCTGATCTTTGGATGTAGGTTTCAAGGAAATAGAGCATCTACATGGTTGGGCTCACCCAATGGATGGATTAGATTGCACACACATGCCACTTTGACACGTGTATGGTGTTGTAAATGAGCTCCCTTGCATGTGTCTCGCATAGGAACATCATTTTGTTGCTAAAGTATCAATATATATTAAATATATAGAACTGTATTTAAAAGCCTAACTGGATCCAAGACCCGACCTTTA
>PVNU02001054.1:0-31325 GCA_003013855.2 Liriodendron chinense
CCTACAAAACAAAACAAATTGTTAGTTCTAAAAAATAAGAAGAACTAGTCCTAAGAAAATAGTAAAACCTAACTAATTCTATAGCTACTAAAATAATTTAGAATCGTTTAACCAATTCCTCGGCAACAGTGCCAAAAACTTGTTCGCTAGCCTCAAGTGCAAGGCTGCGATGTAGTAATAATTCTCGGCAAGACCGAGATAGATCCACAGGGAATTAGGGTAAACAAACTTAAACTATTCTAATAGCTTCAATCTCAGCAAATTTAGAATTCAGTTTTCAAATACTAAGTAAAACAGTAACTTTAAGAAAAATCTAATAATTAATGAAATTGAAGCCTTAAGATTCCACTTATAGTAGTCGAATATGAATTCATTCATCCAAGCATAAACACAACTAGATTCGAAGTTCTATCTCTCATCTAGTTGGAAGATATATCATTCAATCACAAACAATCTTACTTAAGTCAGAAAATCATATTCTAGTTCTAATGAAGCACATAGAATTCAAACTTATAGCCTTCGAAGTAACAGTCATGCCAAGAGACTATGACATGCTCTAGGGTTACTATAATTCGAATCTAACCAATCCAAATATGACAATCTCAGAGAATTGCAAGGAACTCATGTCCAAAGTATATGAACTCTCATAAAATATCCAAAAATACCAATCTTATTCAAACTAAAGCTTAAAAATCCAAACATTAAATAAATGCACTTGAATTAAACAAATCATACATTAGAACTAACTATAAGCTTCACCTCTTTGCCCTAGCTAAGAGGTTCTAGCGGAGCATCATCATAATTCAACTAGAAACAATGAAAAACTACTAAAAAGTATAAAAAAAAAATCAGAATTGGAGGAGTTGCAGATGCTCCACGATGATCCTCTTCACCTCCCACGAGTTTTCAAGCCTTCTATGATGAGTTTAGACCAAGCCTTAGGTGTCCTTTTATAGCATTGAAGCTCCACTGCCTCAGAATCTTCCAGAAGTGCGTAACTTGTTACACAGCGCATGAAAAATCAGAGCTTGTAGATCAAGCTGCTAAAAATCTGTAAAAATCTAAAAATTGTACATGGTCGACCAGTCTTGGAATGGTCCAACAAGCTTCAGCACTTGCTGGAGTGTGGTGTAAATGGCTAGCCGACCGGTCATGACCAGTCTAGCCCTTTGATTTATGGCTGAAATCTATCTTCTCTTCTCCCTTCTTTTCCTGCTTCTTCTTCTCCCTTTGGCCCACCTTCAATCATCATCAAAAGCTTCTATATGTGGTCTTTTAACTATCAATTAGGTGAAGTCTCTCTTTCATTCCTACAATCACGAAACATGCATTCAATTAGTCTTTTAAACATGCAAACCATGCATAATGAGTGATGAAATGGGGTTAGAATATGCACAATTCAGAGCTCAACATCCACAGGGACTAGTATCAAAACACCGCTAGAATTAGAAAATTTTGAATTTTTCACTCCAGTGAATCAAAGTGTATAAAAACAATAATAAAAGAAGACTTAAGGTATTTGGGATCCACTTTTAATTTATCCACAATGCTAATTCACTGATTCAACTCTATAATTCAATTATAATTGAATAAGGATTCGTCTCAATCGGAAGATGTAATTAAATCAATTTATAATTCCCAACAAAAGATATAAATCTCAATTAATCAATTTAAACATGAAGAAGTAAGTTATTGATCACAGAAAATTGAAAGCATCTATTGCACCTAAAGTTAACAGGAGATCAATAAATTTTATAGATCAATACTTTAACTAAACCAAGAATGTAATTCAAATCAATTAAAATGCATTAATCAAACCATTAACATTTAATCAAAATAAACTAAACATCGTGAATTAATCAAAAGGTTCACCCCTTAGCCTTAGCTAAGAGATTAGCCAACCATAGTGCTAATTTAAACTAATCTCAAAGAAGAAAACATAAAAAAAAAAAACCCCTAAACTAAAAAAGGAAGAGGAAGAAGAAAAGATGAAGAAGAGGGAGATTTTGCCCACCCCCCCCCCCCCCCCTTCTCATCTGTATTTCATACTTTTAACCTTAATTATGCTTAAACATGGTTTAAATAGAGTTTTACGATTGACTTAAAAAGAAAATCCACACTTCTACAAAATAGTTTCCGCACCCGTTCGGTTGACCAGTCGAATCTTCGGTTGACCGAACTCTTCATAAGGATCCACATGGCATGTCTTAGTCGACCGGACAATTTCTCAGTTGACCAAATACTTTCGGACTTATTTTCTTCATATTTTCAACATACGCTCGATCTTCATCTCTTTTGGGCTCTAAAACTTCTTGAATTACTCATATCATCTTGGACTTCTATTTATCTCATACACAATGAAATTTCATAAAATAAGGGCTAATTTATCATCAATATGCATGGGAAAGGATGTGAAATTAAGGATAAATATGCAATATTAACCAATTATCATTCTCCAACAAACAAGTACATCGCAAAAGGAATGTCAAAATAGCAGAACACTACAAGTAAGCTACTCTGGCCTCCCACCATGGCCGTAAAACACATAAGGAAGGCATAAGCTGAAAGCCCAGTGAGTACATCTAGTGTGTGCAGTGTTCCTACGTCATGTCGTGACTATATGGATATCATAATGCACAAGGTAATAATATGCGATGTAGTCATAATGCAACATATGCAACAAAATGCAAATGCAATCAAGTTTCAAATCCATAGCCAATCGCATTTCAATATTGTTATCCAATGTAAAGCATTAGGGCCATACCCAAGCGCACCATGGTGTAAGGCCTCACATACTTGCCTCATCAATGGGGCCAAACGTAACGTGACAAATAAACTATTCCACCCAGCAGCCAGTAGTGGACCCGATTGCACTCCGACACTCCAAGGGGTCAACCTGAACTAAATTTCCACATCCACCCATGCCAGCCTGGTCAGGCCTCTTCCCACTTGACCACGACGACATGAGTCAAACGGACCATGACTCATGTGTCCACCCAATCCCGACCGTGAGGCACCTAATGGTACCAATCAGGTTTAGTGAATCTCACTTATGAGGCTTAGTGTGTTAATCCCCAGTATAACAACATTTTCGGTGTTCTGCATGTTAGTGCACTTTTCTGTGGCATACTAATGCACCTTATTTATCAATCACGTCCGTTTATGTGTTGTAATGTTGGTTGAGCCTTGACCCATTGAAGAGCGAAGATTCAAGTGGACAAGCAAGCATTAAGGAAGAAGAATGAGTAAATGAGATGCCTTGGTGACCCTTGCCCTTAAAACCAAAACACCCAAAACATTTAGATGATTTGGACCAACTAGAAAAACCCTTAATTATCTTTATTAGCCTTAGATTATATAGAAAAATATGATAAATTAGGTTAATAAATGAGGTGCAATCTGCTATAATCATACCAACCCAAACAATAGTTTTTTATAGGTCTTCAATACATCAGAGTCAAGTTTCGATAGGACTCCAATTGATCTGAAAGACTAGTTCGATATATCAAACATATGTCCAGCAACTCACAAACTCTCTAAACATATTTTTCGATCAATCGAATTCATCAATTCGATACATTAAGATTGATGTTTCGATTAATCGGAACTCAATTTGATCAATAGGAAATATGTCCAGCAACTTGCTGAACTCTTTGGACAGTTTTTCGGTCAATCGAATTAATAGTTTCGATGTATCAAAGATAGCTTTGATCAATCGAATGGCTATTCCGATCAATTGAAGCAGCCATTTTCTGCCCTTTTTTTACCATTGGAATTTTATCTATAAAATCGAGAGAGACGTTTTTGGGCATAAAGAGATGAATTTTAAGGAGTTTGAAGTCACCATTATTGGAGACCATTAGAGGCTCAAATCATAACCCTAGCAAGTCATCTTTCTTATGATTCATCACAAGAATGGAGCATTCGAAGCTCATGAAGAAGATGTACTTGTTTCTCTTTGATCTCTAGAGTTTGGACCAATCTAGATAGTCAAATTTCTATCTAAATTCTATGATGGGATCTTTGTAGGTGAGATTCTCTAGGAAACCAATTTCCATTAGTTGTAGAGATCTTAAAGCTACCTCCTAGGACCTTGAGCATCTCTACGGAGCATCTTATGCAAGGTGTTTGATCGTGAAGCTGAAGCATTAGTGACACAACGGCATCAGCGATCGAAGGAGCACAAAGGGGAGTTGATTGAAGCATGAGAGTGCAGAGATCAAGCAACCCGAAGTGGTGCATCAACGGGGCTCGAATCCTATAAGTAAGTTGTCAATTTGTAAACGTCCATCCACTCTCTTCCCATGGAGATTTGAGTGTAGAGTTTGTTTGTCAAACTCAATCTAGGATCATTTGTCAATCCTTGGCTTGTTAGTTGAGCCTCAAAGTCTAAGAGCGTTTGTCGATCCTTGGCTAGTTTGTTGAGCCTAAATCTCAGGTTCGTTTGTCGATCATTGACCTGTTTGTTGAGCCTAAAACAAGTCTCCAATGGGAGCCACCAACACAGGTGTAGATGTGTAGGTTGGGAGGAACCTATAAACTCCCCGGTAGGGTGGATCTAAGTTAAAACACTTAAGTTGGGAAGAACCTGATTTAAATTCCCTAGTGAATACCGATGTGCTCAAGGGGTGAGTACTTGAATCGAGAGTGGAGTAGACACATAGTCGAACCACTATACATCGTTGTGTTTGGGATTGTATTTGGGCACATAGTTATCTTAGCATTATATTTTTAATTGTTTAATTATGAATGCTTGATAAAATGTATATTAGGCACTAGATAGGCATACTCACACACAAGATGTACTTTCACTAATTAGAGTAGACTTGAGCTTATATGATCCATTCTCATACAGTCTACTTAGGTTGCATAGATTATGTGCTTGATCAGTTTAATCATATGTTAATCTATGCATGCTTAAACTAGGTATCTTATTGCTTAATCATATGCTAGTCTTGTGAATGGACTCGCTTTGGCTTGAAAGTCAAAGTGTTCTTGCTTACTTAGTTTATATTTTAAATTGGTTAAGTAGGCAAAAAGAATTTAAAAAGGTCCCAATCCCCTTCTAAGACTTTGCCATAATTCTAGTTTCTCTGCTTTATGCTTCTGCACAGTATAGCGTAGGGTGTCATGTTAGATTACCGATGCAATTTCAATTGGTATCAAAGCGCGTTGCTCTTCAAGGACTTAACTGTCTAGAGTGAGATCCGATACCACAACACTACCATAATGTCTAACCGAGATGGGAGTACCATTAATCGTCCACCATTCTTTGACGGGTCCAACTACATCTATTGGAAGGCTAGGATGAAGATTTTCTTACAATCCTTGGACCAATATGTGTGGGTAAGTACACAACGTGGGTATTCCACATCCACTAAACAAATGAAGGTTGATGGTAAGATCATTGTCATTCCTAAAGATGATGAGAAGTGGAATGACAATGAGAGACCTCAATACATGACAAATGCCAAAGCTCTCAATGAGATTTGTTATGCGGTTTTTTCGGATGAATTTCAACACATGCGCAACTGCAAAAGAAGTGTGGGATATACTCGAGGTTACCCACAAGGGAACTAGCACAATACTAAGACCCTCGAAGCTTCAGCTCTTGACCGTTAAATTTGAAAATATTAAAATGTAAGAGTATAAAACTTTCATTGAATTTTACACATAATCGTCTGATATTTGCAACTCTATGTTTGCTTTAGGAGAAAGGGTTCTGGTAGGTAGAATTTATAAAAAAAAAATACATAGGTCCCTCCTGGAGAGATTTAACTCTAAGGTAATTACATTAGAAGAGTATAAAGACATAACAACATGAAAATAGAAAAACTCATAGATTCCCTACAAACTCATGAACTACACTTTAAGGCTCCCTCTAAGAAGAAGAACATTGCTTTGAAAACTTCACATAGACACTCACATAGGCAAAATGAGATTAAGAGTGAGTCTTCCGAAAATAGGGATGATTTGGATGATCAATTCAATAAGAAATTCAAGAGATTCCTCATGCCCATAAATCTAGTGTTGGTAACCTGTGGTTATTGTACACCAAATTTAGGCTAACAGCCTTCGTAGAACTTTGATTTTGGGGCTTCCAACTATCACATGCTAAGTCCCATAAGTGGGGCTCCATAATGAGGATTTCTGAAAGTAAAGACGATAAACATTTATTATTTTTCAGAACTTACATCATATTCAACATATGTAACTAGTACAAGCACACCAAGGAAAACCAAAACATAAACCTTGTCATATCTACTATACCTGACGTACATATACAGGATATTTCAAAAATATATATACACTGACATTTATAAATTAAAAGGTCAACTGGAGTTTACAACCTCTACTCCTGTAACTTTTTACTCACCTGTAAAAAAAAGGAAGCCTTGAGCTACTAAGCCCAATGAGTGCGTGCATGTAATGAAAATGTATGTTTCATGTCATGGTTATATAATGCACAGGTCTATTGGGCCAATAAACAGTAAAATAAAATGTAATATATTGTGCCATTTTTCATTTTCTATATCATTTCCAATCAAACCAATTCCTATTACAGAGGTGGGACTATTACCCACTTGTAACGTACACAATCTTTCAATGTTTCCATAACTTTCCACGTTTCCCATTTAGATCATCAGGGTCTGGTACAGAGGTGGGACTCACATATAATTTCTACCCACTTGCACAGACCTTACCACCGTGGTCAACTACAGAGATGAGACTACATAGTTCATGGGCCTAACTAGTCTAACCACTTGCCTTGGACCTTACTATCTGCCTAACATCGAGAAGTTATAAGTCTCTTGGGAAAACGATAGCCGACGATTACGATCTTGTCACACACAACCTATCTTTGCTTGCCCATAAGCAGGTCAGGTTAAACCTCACAACCAATCGACACACGTCGGTGGGAGTCGCCGCCTACTTTGGTATTTCGATATTCTAGCGCTCTGTTTTTCCACTTAGTCTAGGCATTGGCCGCTCCCAATGGTACTAATCAGGGTTTAGGGACTTTCACCTGGGGACTCTCTAATCATGTCCTATCGAAATATGCATTTCCAGTGTGGTGTCTAACTCAAGTCATATCAATGTATATTTCATTATATTTATAATCATTACAACCCTTAATATTACTGGATGTCATAATCTGCATCAATTATAATTCCATCATGCATGAGTTCACACACAATCACACTATGTCATGTTTTCAAGGTAAACATGGAACGACCAACCTCATGTGGTTTTCTCATGAAAATCAATCCATCACAGGGGTCTTTATGCAACTCATCATGCATCTAGACAATCAACATACTAATCATAGACACTCTGCGTGTCATAACTTAAACTTCTATGGTCACCATACCATGACATGAATCATTTACTCTCAATCATACAATGATGCCACAAGTTATAAACCATGCATATGATATGCATATGATTCAATCAATCCAAACCCAAACTGGGACTCATTCCAGTATAAGACTCAATACGACAAACATGCTTTAACTCAAGAGGCGGTAACAATAAATGAGGAATGACAACTATTTCAAACATTTTATCAAACTTGTAGCAGGCAGACTTTATGATGAATACAAATGGAAATTGATGGAAATCTCTATGACTTTAATTAAAACTAAAATAAGAAAATTCATCTTCTATAGGGTTTTCAAGTAGTCTAACACACCTATATGTGTGTCCCTAATCTATGCACTCACCTGAATAATTGGAAGATCGAATTTCTTCTTCCTCTTCTTTCCTCAACTCCTTCCTTCAATTTCAAGTGTAAGCTCACTTCTTAGCCTCTACTCACCTTAGGTTTCTTATGATGCAAAGGTATTAGTGCACGGTCAGATTTTTGAGTTTTCTATAAGACAAAGAAAGACATCTCTACTTGAGAAAGAATTTAGAAAGAGAAAGGTTGAAAGAGTGCTGGAAATAGATTGTTGCTTGAGAGTTTTATGTCTCGTGACTTGAAAAGTGTTTTAAAATGGGTTTTTGTCTAGAAAGAGGGGTTGGAGGGGTGTTTTGTAATGTTTTTAAGAAGTTTAAGCTTATGGTGGTAATAGAAAAGAGGCTATTTAGATGGTTTGAAATAAAATATTCCAAAGATTTAGAAAAGGTCAAGGTCATTTAAGTTATTTCATGAATTTTATCAAAATCTACATGTGCATTTTTATTCATAACTTACAATTCAGAGATCATATTGATATGCTGTTTTTGCTAATAGTTCCGTAACTCGACTAAAGTCACAACGGCTAGGCTCTCGAACCTAACGAATTTTAAAAAATCAATGATAGCCTACCTCCAAATAAAATAAGGACATAGTTGTCATTTATGAGATTGTTTAATTTTAAGTCCGTATATTAAAATTCGGACATTAGGTTGAGATGCGGCTTACGGCTTGATAACAGATCAACATTACGGTCAAGTCACAAGATTCTTGGGGCCATTGGACCTACAATCAATGGTTATGCAGTGTACGAACCAGGTTTCGGGGGCTTGAGTCTCACATAAATACAAAGGGAAATCATCCAAATTCAAAAATGTCTGATGTTATGGTTGTGGTCATCGTGGTCATATTATCTTGGATTGTCCGGAAGTGCCTAAACCAAAAGGTAAGAAGGCTATGGAAGCAACATAGGATAACACTAAGGAGTCCAAATTTGAATTAAGTGACTCCACTAGTAATGGGAATAAAAAATCAGTGAGAATTCTCATGGCTTCTATTACTACCTATTTTTCCCTTAATCTAAGAGAGGATCCCGACCACTTTCCCTTCCAGGAGAAGAACGAGTTCTCAACCTCTCACCTCATGCTGAAGTTTATGAAGGAGTTGTGAAAATTAGTTACCCTTAAGATGATCAAATTAGAAATAGTTAATAAGGGTAGTTAGAAATGAATACTATAGGAAAATGTGAGGATTTTAGCCTCATTTTTTATTCTTGTGGGCATATCAAAGGATTTAAGTCTCATTAGCTCGCCAATGATAGTTTAGCCTATGTCTTGATTGATAACTTTTAGTGCTACACTATCACCTTGCTTAGATTAGCTAATTTTGCTGAATTGTATGCTTAATATATGCTAATCTATACCTTGGTCATTTGGTTTAATGTCTATCTTAGAATGACCAATTATGTATGATCAACTATGCTTATAGTTATAACTGCGACACTCTAATCTCTCATTCCCTAAAATTAATTGATGTATCATTAATGGTGAGAGATTGGTTTGTCAATTGCTAACAAAAGGAGGGAGAAAGAGCAAGTCCCACCAAAATAATTTTTCTATTTTATGTTGCAGGGGTTGACAGGTAATGGGGGAGCAATCAAGAGGAGCATTGCTGAGTTACATGTCTTACTGTTTTGAGTTGTAATGTTTATTTCCATTTGACATATAATTTATTTGTTGTTTTGGTAGTGTCGTTGGTATGGATCATGACATGGTCTAGGTTAGGTTTTTGTGACATAATTGACAAAGGGGGAGATTGTTAGTGCACTTTTCTATGGCATACTAGTGCACCATATTTTTCAATCAATTGTGTCCATGTGTTGTAATGTCAGTTGAGCCTTGACAAGCTGAAGACCAAAGATTCAAGTGGACAAGTAGCATCAAGGAAGAAGAACAGATAAATGAGATGCCTTGGTGACCCTAGTCCTTATAACCAAAACACCGAAAACCTCTAGATGACTTAGACCGACTAGGAAAATCCTTAGACATCTTTATTAGCCATAGATCATATAGAAAAATATGATAAATTAGGTTAATAAATGAGGTGCAATTTATTGTAATCATACCAGCCCAAACAATAGTTTTCGATAGGTCTTCGATACATCGGAGTCCAGTTTCGATAGGACTCCGATAGATCTGAAAGACTAGTTCGATATATCGAACATATGTCCAACAACTTACAAACTCTCTAGACATATTCTTCGATCAATCGAATTCATCAATTCGATACATCGAGATTGATGTTTCGATTAATCGAAACTCAATTCAATCAATAGGAAATATGTCCAGCAACTTACTGAACTCTCTAGACAAATTTTTCAGTCAACCGAATTAATGGTTTCTATGTATCGAAGATAACTTTGATCAATCGAATGGTTATTCCGATCAATCGAAGCGGCCGTTTTCTGATCATTTTTTTACTGTTAAAGTTTTATCTATAAAATTGAGAGAAACATTTTTTAACATAGAGAGAGGGATTTTGAGGAGTTTGAAACCACCATTATTAGAGATCATCATAGGCTCAAATTCTAACCCTAGGAAGTCATCTTCCTTGTGATGAATCACAAGGATAGAACATTTCAAGCTTATGAAGAAGATATACTTGTCCCTCTTTGATCTCTAGAGTTTGGACCAATCTAAATAGTTAAATTCCTATCTAAACTCTATGATGAGATCTTTATAGGTGAGATTCTATATGCAACCACTTTTCATTAGTTGTAGAGATCTTAAACATACCTCTTAGAACTTTGAGCATCTTTACGGAGCATCTCATGCAAGGTGTTTGATTGTGGTGCTGGAGCATTGGTGACGCAACGGCATCAGCGATCGAGGGAGTACAAATGGGAGCTGATTGAAGCACGGGAGGGCGGAGATCAAGCAACCCGAAGCGGTGCATTAACGAGGCTCAAATCCGACAAGTGAGTTACCAATTTGTAAGAGTCCATCCACTCTCTTCCCATGGGGATTTAAGTGTAGAGTCTGTTTCTCAAACTCGTTTTAGGTTTGTTTGTCGATCCTTAGCTTGTTAGTTGAGCCTAAAAGTCTAGGGGCATTTGTCGATCATTGGCTCGTTTATTGAGCCTAAATCTCAGGTTCGTTTGTCAATCATTGGCTTATTTATTGAGCTTAGAATAAGTCTCCAAGGGGAGCCACCAACACGGGTATAAATGTGTAGGTTTGGAGGAACCTGTAAACTCATTGGTAGGGTAAATCTAAGTTAAAATACCTAGGTTGGGAGGAACCTGATTTAAACTCCCTAGTGAATGCCGGTGTGCTTAAGGGGTGAGTACCTGAACTGGGAGTGGATCTTAGCATTATATGTTTAATTGTTTAATTATGAATGCTTGATAAAATGTGTACTAAGCACTAGATAGGCACACTCACACACAAGATGTACTTTCACTAATTAGAGTAGACTTGAGCTTATATAATCCATTCTCATATAGTTTACTTATGTTACAGAGATTAGGTGTTTGATTAGTTTAATCATATGTTAATTTATGCATGCTTAGACTAGATAGCTTATTGCTTAATCATATGCTAGTCTTGTTATTGGACCTACTTAAACTTAGAAGCCGAAGTGTTCTTACTTAGTTAGTTTATATAATTAAATTGGTTAAGTAGGCGAAAATAATTTAAAAAGGTCCCAATCTCCCCTAGACTTAGCTATAATTCTAGTTGCTCCGCTGTAAGCTTCTGCAAGTATAGTGTAGGGTGTCATGTTAGATTACTGACGCAATTTCACTTAAAACCATGAATACAATGTGGCATCCGTAACTGACATAAGAGAGCCATCAGCATGCAGGAGATAAATGCATTACATGCAACATCCTCATTTATCCAAGCTTGACAAGCATGCATATGAGAGGTGCCCTATCAACCAAAGTCCATAAGTTCATGTGTATTATTATCTCATGATCCCATAATATACAATTATGCACCAACTACTGTTGCTTGTTATTTTCGGTTGTGAGTGATGGGCATGCCAAAACCGACTGTGCGGCTTAATTCTAACCGAACAACTTTGACCACAAGCACCAAGATAAGGCAGGTAGATACGTTGCAATCGAACGTATATGAAGGAGATCTATGAAGATCGATCACCTATTCAGCCACTCGAACAATTATTAATAGTGATCAGGCGATACTTGGAGGGTAGGGTTCGCCCTCCAAAGATGGGTTACACATTTGTCTTCTGTGCGAAAGGACTTTTCAAACACAAGAGGAAACAGAAAAGAAATACTTACAATTGGTCGATAAGATCAATTGCAAATCACCTTTCTAAATGAAGTACTTGATTAAGCAAGTCTAGCATATGAATGTCGACTTTGAGTACAACTACAATTACTCACACCTTACACTAAGGGATATGAAAGAAAAAATTATGCTAATAAAAATGAAGCTATCGATTACACTTAAGAATGTAAAGAACATGATGCTAAGGAGCATGATATTGGAAAGATAAGTTTTTTATTTGATTTTATTTGGTTGGTGTTGGACCCTTTGCTCTGTTAAAGCCCTCTGTTATTTATAGACTTGCTTGGTGGTGAAAAACTCTTTAGATGCACCTCACGCTCCAAGCTTCACAAGTAATGCACCCAATCATACATGATGTGTATGTATGCTTGCCTAATGTGTTCCAACTACTACAGTAAATCGTAATGTGCTCGATAGTTCGAAACTTGCCGAATAAGGGCATGACATAATATAAGCAACCCGGTGTTTTGGTATGCACTCTCATCCAAGCTTCACACCTTTTCACATATTGATGTGTCTACTACAATGAGTAAGGTACATTCACCCATATAAGGTTATTTGCCCTAATTAACACAAGCTTAAATCCCAAAATCATATGATTAAAAAGGTCACCATATCATATCTAGGTGTAACGTCACATGTTACAACATTATGTCAAGTTCTACACTTGAGAGGTTAGATTCTTAGCGTAGTAACATACAACTAAGTGGCCGCAATTTCGAATATCATCACATAGTTCGGTGGCCACAACTTACCTTATCCATCACATGGTTGGGTGGCCAGATTTTCGCATAAATGGGTGTCATCTTTCATCACATCTATAGGAGTTTAGTAGTCAAATTTCCCACATGCATACCTTATGGTTAGGTGGCCACATTTCCGCATGTCACATAAGGCCTCGTGGTCATGCCTTGTACATTGTCTTATGGCTAGATAGTCAAATTTCTTCCTATAGTATAAAGGTTACACTACTTGCATTTAGGCCTACAAGTAGGTGGCCTCTCATGTCAATCACATAACATTATCGGGTGGCTTTAGTAGCTGAATTTCCTACATGCATACCTCATGGTTAGGTGGCCACATTTCCACATGTGGTATAAAGCCTTGTGGTCATGCCTTGTGTTGGTATATGGGGTTTGAAAAACTATCTTAACTAATATAAATTTTAAATGAGAAAGAGAAAACTTATCAATTTGTAAAAGTCGAGGCGTGATTTGAAATCACTCGGCTTGAAATCGAATTTGCCCTCCTTGGACCGCGTCCCAAGTGCAACAGCATTCTTTGGACAATCGACCTCCAGGATACAACGACTATCACCCGGTCCCAGCGGTGCACTCACTGTACACGGGCTTGAACCACTTGTAGTCTTAACCCGAACAAGAAAACACTTAAACCATTCTTGAAACTATTTTCCACATTTTTTAAAACCATATGAGAAAAGTCTATTTATAGACTTTGAGTGGACACCCTTAAGGGTGTAGAGACACCCTTTCAAAAAGGGTTTTCATAATTGGGTTTAAACCTAAATGGTGCGACCCTTGGGCCTGAAAAGAAACTACTTTTTAAAACAAAAGGTGAAGGGGTGCAACCCTTCAGATTTACGTGAAAAGACACATCCGTAGGTGCATGCACGTACACACCCGTGGCCACGGCCACGGCCCAACCCATTTCACAATTTTGAAACACCATTATTTTAAAAATAATTTAAAATACAACAATCCCCCACATATTTTAAATTTATATTATTTTAGGTTAAGATGGAAGAGTTGTGCAATGGTGCCGGTGTCATCATAGACTTGAACCGACATAGAGTAAGCAAGACAAGTTTACAGGAATCAGGTGACACTATAGTCTTGAACCTGACTCCTTTTGGTGTAAATCGCAAGTACATGCCACTCACACAACTTTTTTGCTACAAATGATTATGCGGTTCGATGCGTTTTGGCCATGCACCATTACCTGGATTTCATGAGTGCTCTAGAAAATTCGCCTAGATTCTCATAAGAAATGGCCTCCACCTCCACACCCATATAGGTGAATTCCATCAAGTGTATGCAGCAACTGGATACACCACTAAATATATGCTTATGGATTCATTAAGAGTTTAAAAACTCATCTTTCTTCGTTGTTGCTCTCACTGCTACACCACAGAAGAGGTTCATTTACATTAGTGTAAACATCTACCTCGTGTCTTGTTGTTTACCCATTGAACCTATCTCATGGGATCTCCACTCATATATGTTGGGTTGCCGACACTGGCAGCTCATAAATTAGGCTCAGCCCGATTCCCTTCTATGTATCATTGATTAATATTTTTATATAGTCCTTTAGTCAAAAGACCCAGATACTGACATTACTTTTTTTTATAGGAAAAGAAGTTTATGATCCATGGGTCTTCTATTTCCACACAGCATTGCTCAATTAGGCTTTCACTGCCTCTCATAGGAATCTGAGCCATGTCTGATCATTATTTCGGATAAGCCTTGGTAAAATATTATCTCACCAACTACTTAATTAGACATGAGCCCCTCATTGGGCTAATTCCTCCTTTTGTTCATCAGCCGATGAGGTATTAGCAGCCAACAGATTCAACCAACGATCAGGACCAACATCCCTCTACCTTGTAACATTAATGAGTTATAAAGTCTTCGTTGGTCAGTCGCAACCTCCTTGATGATTCATATCTCAAGCCAACACATACCAAAGTCTTTTCCAACCTCACAGAGTCAAAGGCTATGACTCCATTATACAATAGATATCATCCATCATTCTTTTATCCTAATGGTTGTTGTAGCAACAACTCTGAATACAACTAACTTTATCAGCCCTGAATCCATTATTATCATTCAACTGGCAATAAAACCAGGCATGCATATTGTATCTACAATACAAACAGGCTGAAGTAATCTGTCAAGCAAACACATATTAAAACTAAAATGGAGTATGATCTTCATGTAATTGTATTACAATCATATTCTTTGACAAATTAAAGGCTGGCCAATTTATTGACTAGTAATAAGAATTCAATATATATCAATTGATTTTTGGCAATTGAAAATGAAAAAAAAAAAAGGTCCAAATCCTTCATTCTCTATTCAGGATCAAGTATCTTGACTGACAATTTGTACATTAAACAAGGCCCCGTAGGTGAAAAAGTATGCTCATCAGAAAACTATACATATGGTGATGAGCAAGATAACATAGTTTATGATAGATCATCATAGTTCAGTAAATAAATTTATAATCACACACATGAACACCATTCCCAAATGTTCAAACCTGACCTTTATTACTGAACATTACCTACAAATCCCTTGATCAAGCAATCATTTGATAGTCACCAATTAAACCATTTCTTAAAAGATTGCTATTTCCAGACACATCTTCAAAACTTAAACACAAATAGCCAATGCAACACATGTGCATGGATCCATAACATTCATCACATGGTCCCCGTGACATTACACCCCACAATTTAGATCTTATTTTGATAGGTGTATCCATGGCTCACTTAATAAACTTATCAATCAAACTTTCGGGCACCATATGAATCAATTTGGATTTGACACATGTGTCCTAGGTCGGCACATGATCGGACAAAACGATGCTAATGGTTAATGAAATAGTAGGCCAATACTCTACATAAGAGGGCCCGCCTTAATACTTGGTCAATAAACCCGTCATTTGGAAGACATTATCATTCACCAAGGTAGTCTAGCTTGAAGAATGATGTAAATCTCCAAAAGCGGCCCCAGCATCTACCAAATGCATGCCCAAAAATTCAAGCTAGACATCATACATCTCAAGTTATTCTAATCAATGCATGGAGTACCATCCTTCTATAGAACAACCAATGGTGGGCTAATGAACTATAACCACAATTCAATTCTGATCTAGTGGTGAATCCAGACTATGCATTTAGTGTGTCCTTCCGATCAACTGCCCTGATTAAAAATCCACCACAAGTGTCCAAGCCTTTTTTCTTTTTCTTTTACTGTTCACCTTTTGACCTTTTGCCATTCATATGATGGCCACTTTCCATCAATGGTCATCCATGGATTTGACCCACTAGATTGGTAGTGTTGATGCACCACCTACCTACCATGTGTCCATGATGAACACCCCTCCATCTAGCCCACCAAAGGCAAAAACCCTTATTCACGATATTCCCAACTTCCCAACCGTTTATCCTACATTCACTAATAGGTATATTAATGTGATCTCCAGGATACGCCTTATATTAAATGTGTATACTTCCCTCATATTATGAATATTCACCAACCTAAGGACTTTACATGCCTAATTTTTTTTTGTCACTTCATTGTCATTCGACAAATCTTAAATTCATGTTGTGAATTGGATGATGATTAGATTTACCCCTATATAGGGGTAGAACACCCAAGCTCGTGAGTCAGCTAGAAAAGCTTTTTATGTACCACAACAATGGGAATGATATACCTTTAGCTGGAAAACCTTTAATACTCCCGATGAACGGTTTAGATCTCCAATAAGTGAAACTAGATGGCACGAGTGAAGTTTTGCACTTCTCATCTTATTGTCATGTGTACAATTTCTGAGTGCTTTCGTAACAAGAGCCACAACCAGCCTTTTCCAACTTCCAAGGGCTATTTTAGTTATTTACTCCAAACAATGTGGTAAAGATTAATGGTAGGCCCAAAGTACCAGAGTATAGAAGTGTCATCCTTCTGTTTGTACAAGTGGCTATATGATTGCATATATTTCAGCCATTTTTTTAGAAATCAAACATACTGGATAACACGATCTACCAGTTTTGTTTACCAAATAATTGGAGTGTAGAATTATTGAACGTATGCGCTTGAAACAAGGTGCTCTGCTAACTGTGTTGTGCCATATTTAAATCTACTGGCTCTAACCGTTTGTAACTGTATCATTTCCCTTCGGGCAAAACTAGAAGGAAGATATGGTCTTCAAAGGAAAAGATTTTCCGAGCATGCTACTCCACGGGCAGGCCCATCAAACCCAACTAATTTGATCTAGATTTCATATATTCAAACGAAGATGATGAATTATTGAGATCAAGGATGGAATGATGTGGATGGTGGAAAATGAAGAAAGAGATTTTTGTGCAAGAGAAAAGAAATCAAAATGATAAAATGGTTTCTTCTTTGGAAAAGCCGCTTCACAGCATCCCTTGTTGGAAATTAAAGCTTGAAAAACTATCTAAATTATAAATAAAATTAAAATAAGGAAATGAGAAAACTTATCGATTTGTAGAAATCGAGGCGTGATTTGGAATCACTGGGCTTGAAATCGAATTTGCCCTCCTTGGACCGCGTCCCAAGTGCAACAGGAATTTTTGGGCAATCGACCTCCAGGATACAACGACTATCACCCGGTCCCAGCGGTGCACTCACTGTACACGGGCTCGAACCATTTGTAGTCTTAACCCGAAAGACAAGACACTTAAACTAATTTTTAAAGCAAATTTTTCCATACTTTTAAAAGTTGATAAAGAAAGTCTATTTATAGACTTTGAGTGGACACCCTTAAGGGTGTAGAGACACTCTTTCATAAAGGGTTGTGACGGTTGGGTTTAAACCCAATTAGTGCATCTCTTGAGATTGAAAAAACACAACCTTTCAAAACAAAAAGTGAAGGGATGCAACCCTTTGGACTTACATGAAAAGACACGTTCGCCTGTGCACGCATGCACACACCTGCGGCCATGGCCATGGCCATGGCCCGGCCCGAAGAAAATTTTGAAACACTAATTTATTTTTAAAATAACTTAAAAATATAACAATCCCCCACATGTTTCAAAATTCAAGACATTTCGGGTTAAGCTAGAAGAGTTGTGTAATAGTGTCGATGTCTATCCGACTTTAATCGACATTTAGAGTAAGCAAGATAGGTTTACAGGAATCAAGTAACTATCGGTCTTTAACCTGACCCTTGAAGTGTAAACGGCTATACATGCCACTCACACAACTTTTCCGCTACAGCTGGTTCTGCGGTTTGGTGCGTTTCGGCCATGCACCTTTACCTGGATTTTCATGAGCGCTCTAGAGAATAGCCTAAATATCTCATAGGAAGCGGCCTCCACTCCCACACTCATATAGGTGAATTCCATCAAGTGTACACAGCAACTGGATACACCACCAATCCTGGTTATGGATTCATTAAGAGTTCAAACTCATCCTCCCAAACATTGCCGTTTGCACTGCATACATCTCAGGAAGGGGTAACTCTCTGCAGTGCTTCCCAGTCTCCTAGTGTCTTGTTGTTTACCCATTGAACCTATCGCATGGGATCTCCACTTGTATAGGTTGGGTTGCCGACACTGGTAGCTCATATTGTTAGGCTCAACCCCATTCCTTTCGATGTTTCCATGACTAATCCTTTAGATAGTCCTTTGGTCAGAAGAACCAGATATCGTCATTACTTCTTCTTTGGGAAAAGAAGTTCACGACCTGTGAGTCTTTTACCTCCGGTCCTCCACGGGCATGCTTTGTTCGGCTTTTGTCCATTGCAATTTTTTTTTATTATTCATTGTCCTCTCGTAGAGGTCTGGCCCTTGTCTCAGTCCCAGTATGGTTAAACATCCTTTTGGACCAGCTACTAATCATAACAATTCCCCACATGGTTGAGCATCCTTCTCGGAATGCCCTCCACATTTTGACCATCAACCTGTAAGGTATTAGTAGCCGACAGATCTAGCCGACGATCAGGACCATCATTAACATACCTTCACTTTACAATATTAAAGAGTCAACGATCAGTTGCAACCTCTTCAACGACTCATATCTCAAGCTAACATATATTAAACTCTTTTATAACATCACAGAGTTAATAACTATGACTTCATCATGTAACAAATATTTCAATGTTGTTACTGTCCATCACTTTTATTTTGGTAGCCGTTGTATCCCCAGCTATAAATATAATCTTACCTTCAACCAACTGGCCGCAAAGCCAAGCGAGCATATCAAATCTATAATGCAAATGTTGAAGCAATTCATCATGCATATACATATCAAAACTAAACTAAAGTATCATCTCCATGTAATTGCATGCACCATAATCCTACCACATGAAGGCTTGTTGGTTTATCGACTAGTGACTAGAATTCAATATAATCAATAAATTTTCAGCAATTGAATATGGAGGAGAAAAGTCCAAATCCTTCATTTTCAATTCATATCAAGTATCTTAACCAACGGTATGGTCACTGAACAATGGGCCCCATAGGTATAGAAGTTTTCCCATTAGAAACCTATATATTTGTTAATCATGAGCAATACAATATAGTTCATCAAATAAACAAATGAACTTATAGCTGCACACATGAACACCAAAATCAATTGTCCAAATCTCTTGAATTCAAACAACTGACATTTACTTTTTGAGCTATTCATATTATGGCCAATGATAATATCATTAAAACAAGCAATCAATTTAATTCTCAATCACATTAATCTGGCTATCTCAAAGAATTGGTATTTAAGACGCCTTGTTACCAAGACTTTGAGCACAAACATCCTACATGTGCCAACACAACGCATGCGCATTGATCCATAACATTCATCACATAGTTTCCTTGGCACAAAGCCTCCAGTCTAGTATCCTGGCATCCATATACACCCCCACAATTTCAGATCTCGCCTAATAGATATATCCAGGCTCTCCTGATAAATCTATCAATCAAACTACTGTGGCTAAGGAAAACCATCATTGGAATTATCATATAAATCGAATGGATCCGACACACGTGTCTTAGGTCAGCACGTGACTAGATGGAAACAATCCTATGTTCGGGCAATACCGAAGGTGCATGTAATTGATCTCATAAAACAGGCAGATACACTTATATAAAAGCAAAATGTGAGCAGTTTATAGTGATAAGTAGGCCCATCTTCCCATACTCTAATGGAATGGAAAGAATGGAAGGTTAGAGCACAGATCCAAATGTTAGGATCCTCCAGCTTGTCAAAGCCATGGGAATCCTTTATCCACTGGTGGAATGATCATATTCAAGGGTCTCAGACTCTCATTCAATGATCATTGGACCCCACTAGCACTAACTACTTCAGTATACCATTCATGTTTGATGTACCGCAAAGAATGATCTTGATTGACATACATGTCTACAATAGGTGCATTGACTGAAAAAATAAAAAATAAATAAAACACTGGACCATCAATCAATGGCACCAATAATGAAAGAGCAGATTAACATACTGATCATTTTTTTTCTTTTTTCTTTTTTCTTTTTTCCTTTCTTGGTCAGTAACCTTGTTATAGGAAAAATGATGGAGATAAGATTTCACGCGGAAATGCCCAAAACGTCCATTCGACTCTCGAGATTATCTGATCGAGAGTCGAATGTTGGATAGGTGCGGGACGTCCATTCGACTCTCGAGATTATCTGATCGAGAGTCGAATATTGGGTAGGTACGAGACGTCCATTCGACTCTCGAGATTAGCTGATCGAGAGTCGAATGTTTGATAGGTGCGGGACGTCCATTCGACTCTCGAGATCACCTGACCAAGAGTCATAGATTGAAAATTACGGAGCAGCTATTCGCAAGTCCCGAGTCTTCATAACCGATAGTCAAATACGGCAAAGCTCGATCCGCGAGCAGACCTTCTCACAAGTCGTTGAAAGACATTACACCCAAAATATGTATTTGGACTCGCGACCACATTTTAACCTGCGAGCAGCTTTACTACGGGCGTCTCCTTCCTTTTCGGAGGCCATGACTCCCAACTACGGGCGTCTCCTTCCTTTTCGGAGGCCATGACTCCCAGCTACGGGCGTCTCCTTCCTTTTCGGAGGCTATGACTCCAACTATGGCTTTCGGCCGGATCCAGCTGATTTCAAGGGATTACCATCTAGGGGCGTGACTGTTGGAATAAATCACTGGGTTGGATCTGACTGAAAAGATAGGATCTTATCCCATGAAATCAGCGGATTCTCAGTATCGTATGCGACACCAACGGGATTTCGACATCTCACGTAACAGATTGGATTGTTTCAGATCTATATAAGGGGATGGCTCCCTTGAATAGGAGGTACGTACTCATCATTCAATCTTGGTCCCGTTTTGCTTGGCTTCTCTTCTGTGGCCTAACTTGAGCGTCGGAGGGCTAACGGCTGGTCCCCAGCCACCCTTATTCGCTGTCTTGCTTCAGGTCTGGTGGTGGAAATCCCTCCTGGAGCGAAGGAGAAAAGCCGGAGGATCTCGTTACAAAATCTGACATTAACAGTTTGGCGCCGTCTGTGGGAACGACTTGATCATCAAAATCAATTCGTATTAACCACCGATCAAAATCCTTCGGTGATGCCTCCTAAAAAGACTGTTCATCCTTCAACTTCGAGGCAGGCACCACCTCCGCCCGGTGAGACGGAATCCGCACCTGCCCTCCCACCTGTTCCGGCGGATATCCCTCAAGGAGCCCCAAATATGCCATCAACAAATCCATTATTGGAGGCCTCTGGAAATCAGGATGATGTCCTATGATTCCTCGGGAACACTCTCCTAACTCTAAACGCCGGAGTTCAGGCACTGTCAAATCGACTTGATCAGCACTTCCCTGAACCGCAAAGACAACCCTCCGAAGGGTTACCACCGCCACCCATACCAGTTGCTTCCAGGCATTCTATGGATGAACCACAGGTCCCACCACTTGGCGGCCATCCCCCTGTGCCGTCTCCACATTCTATACATTCCAGTTCGTCTCGACAACCTCAACCGCAAGGCTCCACCGCCGAAACGTCTAGCTATACCTTGCCATGGGAAGGAGATCTCAAAAGAATCCAAGACCGTTTTGATGTCATGGAGCAGAGATACCAGGCAAATCGGCCATCTGCTGTCATGGCGGCAATACATCAATCTGAATCTCCCTTCACAAGCGAGGTCATGGAAGCCCCGTTGCCCAGAAAGTATCGAACGCCTGTTATCGCTCCGTATACAGGCATTGGCGATCCTCTGGAACATCTGGAAACATATAGGTCCCTCATGGAGTTGGAGGGACATGGTTCAGAAATCATGTGTAGGGCTTTTCCCCTTACATTGAAGGAAGCGGCTCGTACGTGGTTTCGGGGGTTAAAGCCACTTTCCATCAGTTCCTTCTCTCAATTATCGGAGATATTTCTTTCTCAATTCATGGGAAGTATTCGCATTAAAAAGCCAGCCTCCCATCTGATGAATCTGAAACAGCAACATGGGGAGACAATAAAAGAGTTCACAGTACGGTTCACTGCCGAAGCCGTTCAAACCGAGGGTTACACTGAAGAAAAGGGTCTCACAGCCCTCATTGCTGGAATAACGAGCGAGAAATTTAGGTTTGCCTTAGATAAGAGCCCGCCGAAAACTATGGCGGAATTCCAATCCAAAGCTCAGAAATATATCAATGCAGAAGAAGTCGCATTGACACGCCATGGAGTACAAAGTAAGAAACGCAAGCCAGAAGGAACTTCTACAGATAAAAAATACCATCGTGATCAGCGCGATCGTTCTCCCAAGAAGCCTTACTCTGGTAAATATCATAATTACACTCCTCTTAATCGGTCTCCTGAAAAGGTTCTAATGGAGATAAAACACAAGCCATATGTGAAGTGGCCTGCAAAGATTAAATCCGATCCCGAGAAGAGAGATAAGAGTAAGTTCTGTTACTTCCACAAAGATCACGGGCATAGGACCCAGGACTGTATCTCTCTACGAGACCATATCGAAGCCCTCATTCGAAAAGGCCATCTCCAGGATTATGTTGCTCCTAAAAATAGGTCACCAAAAAGGGCGAAAACCTCATCTCGCCAAAAGGAACCGTCTCATCATCAAACCGACCAAGAGGATGCTGAGCCTACAGGAGAAATTCGCACTATCGTCGGGGGTCCAGCTTGCGGGGGTGACTCTCAAGCTTCAAGAAAGGCATACGCCCGAAAGGCGTCCAAAGAACCCCAGCAGATCTATTGGCTGGAACAAACGTCCAACTCTTCGAAAGCTAACCATTCCCCAATTTCTTTCACCCTCGAAGATGCAGCGGGAATTCATTTCCCTCATGAAGATTCCATCGTAGTCACGCTGAAGGTATCAAATTATCTGACTCATCGAATTATGGTGGATACAGGTAGCTCAGCCGATATTCTGTACTTGGAGGCTTTCGACAAGATGGCACTTGCCAGAAACCTCCTCAAGCCAGTATCGACCCCTCTTGTCGGCTTCGGAGGAGAAGTGGTGACACCTGAAGGAAGTATCGATCTCCCAGTCACCTTTGGGGAGAGTCCAGCGAAGACCACCGTCTTCGTAAACTTCCTCGTCGTAGATCGAAAATCAGCATATAACGCTATCTTGGGGAGACCGTCACTAACTAAGGTTGGAGCGGCCTTGCACCCATCATATTTATGCGTTAAATTTCCAACCCCAAATGGCATAGGGGTCGTGCGAGGAAGTCAGCAGGAGGCACGATCCTGTTACCAGATAGCCCTCCAAGATCGTAAAAAGGCTCAAGCGACGCCTGTCATGGAAATAGTTCAAGGTTCATCCGACGTGCTCGCCACCGTGTTGGATCCAAGAGAAAGTGCTCTGAAATCAGGAACTCCAGGGGAGGAAACAGTGGCGATCCGCTTGACCAAAGACGACCAATCTAAGATCGTGTACATCGGTTCCTCCTTAAACAGTATCCACCGCGAAGATTTGATCCGTTTCCTCACTGAATACCAAGACGTGTTTGCTTGGTCTCATAAAGATATGCCGGGCATCGATCCTAGTGTCATCGTACATCGTCTCAACATTGACCCAAAGCATAAACCCGTACATCAGCGTCGACGTGCCTTCACTGCAGAAAGACAAATGGCGATCAAAACTGAGGTTGAGAAGCTGCTCGCGGCAAATTTCATAAAAGAAATTGACTACCCACAGTGGGTCGCCAACGTAGTTCTCGTCCGGAAAGCTAATGGCAAATGGAGGATGTGCGTCGATTATTCAGACTTAAACAAAGCATGTCCCAAAGATAGCTTCCCGACACCTCGAATCGACCAGTTGGTCGACTCGACAGCTGGACACGCCCTCCTCAGTTTTATGGATGCTTACTCTGGTTACAACCAGATTATGATGCATCCACCTGATGGCCAACATACTGCCTTCATCACAGATCGAGGACTATATTGCTACCAGGTAATGCCGTTTGGTCTCAAAAATGCAGGGGCCACTTATCAGCGTCTTGTCAACAAAATATTCGCTGCTCAAATCGGTAGGAACATGGAAGTTTATGTTGACGATATGCTTGTGAAAAGCATCGATGAAGATGACCACATTCCTGATCTTCGAGAAGCCTTTGATCTGATGAGGAAGTATCAGATGAAATTGAATCCAGAAAAATGTGCGTTTGGAGTATCTGCAGGGAAATTTCTTGGGTTCATGGTTGGCCAACGTGGAATTGAGGCGAATCCCGAAAAGATTAAAGCATTGCTAGAGATGAAATCCCCAGTGACTCTGAAGGACGTTCAGCGTCTAGCTGGTCGCATCGCATCATTGAACAGGTTCATCTCGCGAGCATCCGACAAGTGCCTGCCCTTCTTCAAACTCCTTCGTGCAACGGCCAAGTCTGATTGGAAGTGGACACCTCAATGTGAAGAAGCTTTTCAACAACTGAAGCAATATATGAGCGCTCCCCCTATTTTATCTAAGCCTGTGGCACATGAGCAACTCATTCTTTATTTATCTGTGTCTTCCACGGCCGTTAGTGCCGCTTTAATAAGAGAAGATTCCGGGGTACAAAGGCCCGTTTATTATATCAGTCGAGCAATGGTTGATGCAGAAACTAGGTATTCTGATTTGGAGAAACTGGCCCTAGCCTTAATCACGGCAGCTCGAAAACTGCGACCATACTTTCAAGCCCATGCCATTTTAGTACCAACAAATCATCCACTACGTCAAGTCCTTCAAAAGCCTGAAGCTTCCGGGCGCTTAACTAAATGGGCGGTCGAGATCAGCGAGCATGATATTTCATTCTGTCCTAGGACCGCAGTCAAAGGCCAGGCCGTGGCTGACTTCATCGCCGAATTTACATATTCTTCTGAAGATGGCGTCATGACCAGCGATCAACCTCCTTGGTCGCTCTTCGTGGACGGGTCGTCACGGGCCAGTGGCAGTGGAGCGGGCCTGATTTTAGTGGCTCCAGACGGGTCGCATTTTCAATACGCTCTGCGTTTCGAATCACGCGTCTCCAATAATGAAGCAGAATATGAGGCCCTTATTGTTGGCCTCGAGCTAGCCGTTGTCCTCGCAGTCCAGAATTTGATAATTCATAGCGACTCCCAGCTCATTGTCAACCAAGTTCTTGGCGAATTCGAAACCAAAGAAGAAAGGATGGCCTTATACAAATCTCGTGTCCTCATCCTGCTCGCCAAACTGAAGACTTACAAAATATTCCATATCCCTCGCGAGCAGAACCAACTGGCCGATTCCTTGGCAAAACTCGCTTCTGCACCAGAATCAGAACTATCGCATTCGATCCCCATCGAGCACCGTCAACATTTGAGTATCGATCAAGTGACTCCCGAGCAAGTTATATCGGTACAATCGTCTCCATGCTGGATGGATCCTATCATCCTTTATCTCAGAGATGGATACCTACCAGAAAATAAGAAAGCTGCAAGACAAATTCAACTTCGAGCTGCCAGGTACACCTTACAAGATGGAATCTTGTTGCGAAAAAGCTTCTCCTTGCCTTATTTGAGGTGTCTTCACCCAGAAGAAGCACATCGTGTTCTAGATGAAGTACACCAGGGGGCATGTGGTAATCATCCCAGGGGGCGATCTCTAGCATATAAAGCGATGAGGCAAGGATATTATTGGCCTACTATGAAAGCAGACGCCATAGAATTTTCTAAAAAATGTGACAAGTGTCAACGATATCAACCTATACCTCGTGTACCGTCTGAGCGGATGACCCCCGTCGACAGCCCTTGGCCTTTTGCTCAGTGGGGGATCGATATCATCGGTCCCCTACCTATGGGAAAGGGACAGAATAGGTTCGCGATCGTGGCAGTTGATTATTTCACCAAATGGGCCGAGGCAGAACCATTAGCCAAAATTACTGAAAAACAAACTACTAAGTTTATGTGGAGAAATATTATATGTCGCTTCGGACTTCCTCATACCATAATTACCGATAACGGAACGCAGTTCGACAACGCAGCCTTTCATGAATTTTGCGACAAATGGAAGATACGTAATCTCCACACTTCTCCATATCATCCACAGGCGAATGGGCAGGTCGAGGCAGTGAATAAAATTATAAAGCATCATTTAAAGACCAAGCTAAGTGAATGTAAAGGGGTGTGGCCAGAACTTCTGCCAGAAGTGCTATGGGCCTATAGAACCACGGCTTGTACATCGACAGGTGAAACTCCTTTCTCCCTAGCATTTGGTGTTGACGCAGTGGTACCAGTGGAAATTCAAGTGCCCTCATATCGGATCGAACAGTATGATCCCGCGAGCAATCAGGAAAATATCCGACTTCATCTCGATCTCTTGGAAGAGCGAAGAAATGCTTCCCAAGTACGAGTGGCGGCATATCAACAACGTATTGCTCGTTATCGGAATGCAAAGGTTCGACCTAGATCTTTCCAGTTCGGAGATTTGGTTCTAAGGCGAAATCTTGGAATTCCTGTTCGTTCATTGGATCCGAATTGGGAAGGCCCGTATCGGGTTATTAGGGTTGTGCGACCCGGTACTTATTATCTTGAAGACATGCAAGGGAAGCCTGTACGTCGCCCTTGGCACGTGGAGCATTTGCTAAGATACTACCCCTAGATTCGATGTAGTTTATCATAACATCTTATGAATAAAATATATCTTTTGGCCGCTACTCCATTTATATGGACCGGAATAGCCCTGAAGAGTGCTTACACGTCCTCTTGGCCAATTGCCTACCTTTGGTAGGATTGAAATCATTACTAGTTGGTCGCTTCTCCATTCTCATGGACCTGAACAGCCCCGAAGAGAATGAATACCATCTCTTGACCAACCTTCTGCCCTTGGTAGAATCAAAATCTCAATCGATAGATCAGTCTATCTCAACGCGGACATGGTCTCACGACCCCCGGATTGAGTCTAATTCATTTTTTCATGAGTTAGTTACTCGCGATTGGTGAGAGGAGGAATCGCACTCCAAAATGCGAGCACCACAGCTCGTGCCCAAATTAGGGCAGCGAACGGGGTCACATCCTGATCGCGAGCAACTTAGCTCATGCTCGAATTAAAGGGTCACATCTCTGACGAATCCATTCAAGATTAACAAGCAAAAAATAAAAGATGAAGGGAGAACAGCAACGAAACAGCGACACTTCCAAAAACATCTTTTCATTAATAATCAGATGATTACATATACATTTGTATAAAAGAAAATAAAAGGAAATCAATCGCTAGGAGGAGCCACGCTCTCGACTTCAGGGCCCATTTCAGGAGCCCCTCCAGCCTGCGTGGCTTCGGTCACCTCGTTCTCAGCAGCAGCTTGCTCTTCTGCAGCTATGATGGTCGTGACTCGACCGAATTCCCCCATATCGAAGGATGGGATCATTCGTTGCACTACTCTCAGTGCAAAGTCTCGACCAGCATCGTATGACTCATATCGTTCATCGTCATACAGCTGCGAAGTCCGGAACTCGGAAACTGCCCGAGTACCTTCCTCCGAGAGCATTTTTACAAGGGCGACTCTCTCCTCGTCCCAGTGGATTGAGTCGTCCTTAAGCTGCGCAAGAGCGGTGCGCTCCCTAGTCAGGTTGTCGTAGGCCTCCTTGAGCTGCGACCTGGCTCCCGCGAATTGCTCCTCTAATGAGATCTTGTCCTGTCGGAAGATCTCCCTCTCTCTCTCTGCCTTCTCCTTCAGACCCGTGAGCTTCACGTAGTCTGAGTCCAAGGCCTGATACCTGTCGGTCAGGACTTGGATCTTCTCAATGAGGATCTTTTTCTCCTCATCTCTCTTCGAGATCACTGCCTCACGAGCCTTGAGCAGTTGATCTCTTCCTTGAACTGCCTTTTCCAAGGCAGTCCTCTTTCCCTCAGCCTCCTCTATCGTGCGACGGGCGGCAACGATATCACGCCTCGTTCGCAGAATCAGATCTAAACCCTGCAAAGAGATGAAAAATATAAGATTTCTGGAACGTATCAACAGGTCGAAACAAATCTTGACAAAGTCTTACCTGAACCATCCTCATCCCCGCTTCAAGGATAAGGTTCTCAGGGCTTGGCTCGGGGAGAGATCCGAAGGCGTGAGGCGGGACGTTCTCAAACAAGAACTTACACACAGGGTGGAGGTGGCGTGGAATCGAGTACGTCCCGCTCCCAGACGGTTGGGCAACGACCAAACCGGTCTGCTCGCGAGGTGGAGGCATGGACTCGCGAGCAGGTCCCTGCTCGGCAGCTGGGACCATTTCCCGAGCAGGAGTTGGCTCTTGAGGCTCAACCTGCTCTCGAGCCTCTTCAGCTGGGGGGCAGCTGGACCCCACCCCATCTGGGGAATTGTCTGCAATGTTGATCACTGGTGGCCCAGGTGCGACCACCAGTGAAGGGATAGTAGGCCCAGCTGGGGCCCCCGCCATGCTCGCGGGAAGGGCAGGCTGATCGCTGCCCGCGCGGATGGAAGATTGAGACGGTTCGGCAGGGGTTCTCTTCTGCCTTTTGGAACCTGTGCCCTTCAGACGGGGCAGTAGGCCTCTCTTCTCTCCAGCCTTCGTCATTTCGACTTCTCTCCTGGATATGAGGCCTGCTGCTGCAAGTCGCGAAGGAGATAAGCAAGCCTCGATATGCCTATCTCCGACAGGCACCTTATACACTCTGACGATCTTCTCGTTGATCCCACCCTTCAAATTCGGTTTCCGCAATGCCGGGATACCTGCGAGCACAAATAATGGTCAAACGAAGCAAGACCCTAAAAATTATTCTAAGGAAACTGCACAATACGGGATTGTGTCTACCTTCACAGAAAAACCGGGTCACTCCTGGACCCCTGGAGGAGGCAGACTCCCAGCTCCCGGAAGCATAGAACCACCGCTTCCTCCAGCCGGGATAGTTCGAGGAGGGCTTACCCAACACGAAGTTATCCCGGTGCCAGTAACATAAATAATACCAGCCTTCGCTGGATGGAGCTTTCTTCAGGCGGAACATACGGAGGAACTCCTCCGCCGTGAGTTCCCCGTTGCCAGCCTGAGCCCAAAGGGCAAAGGAGCCTAAAACCACCCTCCACCCGTTCACAATGAGTTGCCCAGGGGCAATCTTGTAACATCGTAATACATCGCGAACAAAGGGATGGAGGGGAAGGCGTACCCCCAAGATGAGCTGGTACTCGTAAAATGCTACGCATCCTGGGGGGGGGAGTCGGGTGTTTCTCCACCTCCGGGCAAGCGGAGAGTTACAGATTCAGGGATTTGGTATCTCTCCCGTAGCTCAGCCAGCCGGTCCTCCGATAAAACGGAAGGATATCCGGCTGCTGTGTATCTCCCCGCCGAAACCCTTGCACTGCTGGAGGCAGAGGACTCCGGGGTGGCATCGCCAAGGGGGACAGTAGTCTCCTCAGAGTTCCCAGCCATGGGGAGATGAAAATAAAAGAAGAAGAAAAAGGAAGTATACCGAGAAAAAGAAAGATTGAGCACCGGAAGAGGAAGAAGAATGGAAAGAAAGGGTTGCAGGATTCTATCGAAAAAAAAAAAAAAAACTTCTGTAGAAAATCAAAGAAATGGCGGACTCCGTATATTTATAGGCAATCATTCCGCCGTATCTGATAGCACGTGGCAGTCCCTCGTTGGACACAACGCTCGAGCGGGCACGCCCATTAACTCCTCAAACACGTGGCAAGCGCCCCTTCATTTTCCATCAGCGAAAAGGCTGCGGAAAGCTGGCGCTCATTAATTTCAGCCCATCATGAGGGGTGTCGTTCTCGATGAAGGTAGCGAGCGGTTTCGTGTGATAGTGAGCTAAGTCCTTTCCTTAAGAATTCTTGGCGGCAAGGACTTGGGGGGCATCTGTTATAGGAAAAATGATGGAGATAAGATTTCACGCGGAAATGCCCAAAACGTCCATTCGACTCTCGAGATTATCTGATCGAGAGTCGAATGTTGGATAGGTGCGGGACGTCCATTCGACTCTCGAGATTATCTGATCGAGAGTCGAATATTGGGTAGGTACGAGACGTCCATTCGACTCTCGAGATTAGCTGATCGAGAGTCGAATGTTTGATAGGTGCGGGACGTCCATTCGACTCTCGAGATCACCTGACCAAGAGTCATAGATTGAAAATTACGGAGCAGCTATTCGCAAGTCCCGAGTCTTCATAACCGATAGTCAAATACGGCAAAGCTCGATCCGCGAGCAGACCTTCTCACAAGTCGTTGAAAGACATTACACCCAAAATATGTATTTGGACTCGCGACCACATTTTAACCTGCGAGCAGCTTTACTACGGGCGTCTCCTTCCTTTTCGGAGGCCATGACTCCCAACTACGGGCGTCTCCTTCCTTTTCGGAGGCCATGACTCCCAGCTACGGGCGTCTCCTTCCTTTTCGGAGGCTATGACTCCAACTATGGCTTTCGGCCGGATCCAGCTGATTTCAAGGGATTACCATCTAGGGGCGTGACTGTTGGAATAAATCACTGGGTTGGATCTGACTGAAAAGATAGGATCTTATCCCATGAAATCAGCGGATTCTCAGTATCGTATGCGACACCAACGGGATTTCGACATCTCACGTAACAGATTGGATTGTTTCAGATCTATATAAGGGGATGGCTCCCTTGAATAGGAGGTACGTACTCATCATTCAATCTTGGTCCCGTTTTGCTTGGCTTCTCTTCTGTGGCCTAACTTGAGCGTCGGAGGGCTAACGGCTGGTCCCCAGCCACCCTTATTCGCTGTCTTGCTTCAGGTCTGGTGGTGGAAATCCCTCCTGGAGCGAAGGAGAAAAGCCGGAGGATCTCGTTACAAAATCTGACATTAACAGTTTGGCGCCGTCTGTGGGAACGACTTGATCATCAAAATCAATTCGTATTAACCACCGATCAAAATCCTTCGGTGATGCCTCCTAAAAAGACTGTTCATCCTTCAACTTCGAGGCAGGCACCACCTCCGCCCGGTGAGACGGAATCCGCACCTGCCCTCCCACCTGTTCCGGCGGATATCCCTCAAGGAGCCCCAAATATGCCATCAACAAATCCATTATTGGAGGCCTCTGGAAATCAGGATGATGTCCTATGATTCCTCGGGAACACTCTCCTAACTCTAAACGCCGGAGTTCAGGCACTGTCAAATCGACTTGATCAGCACTTCCCTGAACCGCAAAGACAACCTCC
>PVNU02001055.1:0-152942 GCA_003013855.2 Liriodendron chinense
ACTGATCACCGATCGCAACCACACATTATCCTCACAGAATTTGCACCGAAGGGCGTAGTAGATCGGTTCCACAGCATTGGTTTCGTACGTATGTACGTAACGTAATTTATTCTAAAAAAAAAAGTATCTACAAAACGGAACTTATAACAATAGTACTAACATAATAATAACATGATTAGAACCTCCCTACCGGGGTGACTCAACTTGGTATCGTTGAGGATGGAGTTTTGTTGGTACCCACTGCATCCACTGTTAGGTAATTTTCTTTGGCTTGGAGTTCCTCTCCTAATATTTCCGAGTACCGTTGTCTACCATCTGCTACTTCGGCGAAGCCGAACTCTCTCTGAAATAGAACAAAAAAATCAAACTTAAAAAAAAAATTCTACATTATTACGGGAGTTACCCTTCTGTTGGTGACTTGAAATAAACAAAACAAATTCCTGACACACTACCTTGAACCTCATCTTAAGTATTACTTTATTCTCAAATGAAAGGCAGCTTTATGCTATAAATGCCATGAGAATGTAAATTGATGTGAGTGAAAAGGAATATGCAGGATAATATCCTTGACATATTCAAGTTAACACCCAAGAATTCTGGTCCATCGTGTTATCCACGAGAGCTGAAATCTCGGGGCGTTACATGTAAATAGTGCAGTAAGACTCTACACAAGTATGATTTGAAAAGATTCAAACATCTATCCTATTTTCCCCTTCCATCCCCTATCCTTCAACCTACAAATTGTCTTCATCTATCTTTGCAACTTTTCCGTGTCTTATGATGTGTCACACCTCTAAACCAATCTGCAGTATGAATAATAAAGGCTACAAAAATCACAGCTAGGAGCAAAATTAGAAGAACGAACTAGAAGTTGTAAACTAGAAAGAGTGCAAACTAGAAAATAATACAATCATACAAAGTTACCATTAGAAGATCCAAAATATATAAACCATCAGATAGTAGAAAAGATAGCTTCTAGTCTCTGAAACGAGGACACGGCACTTCTTCAAAATGGTGCCATGTTGACATGTGCACATATCTGAGGGGCAAACACTCGTAGCATCATATAAGAAACTAAGTTGTGCAGCTTAATAGTAGAAACAAGGAAACCGTAGACCACTAATTCTTCCATTGTCCTCTTGCAATGGCCATTTGTTGGGGTCTCTTCAATTCATTCAGGATTGCAAGGATGATGCCAGGAGAGATGGTCCCACACATATCTTTGAGTTTTTCTTTCTAGTTGCTTGTAGTTGTTGGGCTTGTATTCTTTTCCCTCCAGCATGTTTTTAATAAATTATCGTTACTTCTCCAAAAAATAAAAAAAATAAAAAATAAAAAAAAAGGCCCCCGCGTGCTTTGTGGATGTTCTCTTCTAGCATGATTATAGTACGTGAAAAAAGCAGAACAACAAAGCCTTCATTGATAAAATACAGCTTTGTCCATACAGGTTTCTCTAAAGTGAAAAAGAGGTAGTCTTTTGGGTGCATAGCCAAAGGGTTGGGCAAGAGGAGGCTCTCCCAATTGGGGTGTACTTTTCGTCTACATGTGGTTAGATGATGACGGCTTGTCATCTACCACTTGCTTCTTTTGTTCTGTTTTGGCTTAGGTGTAATGTTGTGGTATTCTCACTTCTTTAATGAAGTTATCATTCTCAAATAAAAAAGAAGATAAAGTTTTTCTTTTGGGGTACTTCTTTGTGGAGAAGTAAATGACTTATTGGTTTACTATTTTTGTGATTTATCTTTGGGATTTTTACAAATAGATAACTACAGTAAACTACTAAAATACGATGTACTTATTTAACGTATTTGCATGGATATGTTGACCAATCTGACTTTTAATGGTAGCATGACCAACACGAACACAACATCCAAAATACATAGATTCTAGTAACAAGTATATTAGAAAAGATTTCCAGATAAATCATATAAAACCATACATAAAGGCAAACCAAGGAAACAAAATAATATATTACAATTATATTTTTATTGATGACAACAAATAATTATAATTTGATGATTCTATCAATTATAGAATGATTGATCAGCATAACATGACTCGGAACTGTCACCCGAAAAAAAAAAAAAAAAAAGATGTGGCATTTACCTAGACTGACAATATGGTCTGACACGCAATTTTTTTATTTGTTACCAACAATATTTAGCATTCACAACCCATATAGTTTTCTCAAAATAGTTGAGTTACTACGAACAGTGTAAACACGAAATATGTAAGCAAATTTCGAAGAATAACAGAAGCATCATAGTAGAAACAAACAATATACCTATGTCGCATTCCAAGATTGTCCACATATACAATAGGCTTTCTGAGATTCAGTACCATCCCTGGTAGGCTGGTTGCATTTTTACTGGATCCAACTTTCTCAGCAGAAGCTAAATCAACGTATAGAATGTTTGTATTAGCAGGGAACTCTGCCTGCAAGCTTAAAACCAATAAACAAGGCTCATATTGAAGTTTCTTCAAGAAATCTTAAAAAGGAAAAATAACATAAAACAGACCTCATTGGCCACAATCAAAAGGTCAAAATGTGTTTGAGAAAAGGGAGATGTAATAACATAACAGACTAAGAGGGAGCCACAAAGAAAATTAAGGAAACAAGGAATGCAAAACTGCATGACTAGTCATAAAGGAATCACAACTTGGCACTCCATATCAAAGTCTGGAGACACCTAAAATATAGCAGCATCAATTAGGCAATGAGTCCAATGGGACCACTAACAATAGTCATAGTGTTCAATTGATTACAGTACAAATGGACTCTATCAAATGGTGACCAAATCAAATGTACAAAGAACACAATCTAGGATAATTATCTGTAGCACATTCTACAAACACATACAATAACAGTGCACACATTCACAACATGCATACATAATGCAAGAATAACATCCGTATCATGGTATTCAAAATTGGTTACGGAACGGCCGTTACATAATGGTAACAGCCATAACAATTACGCGTTACGGGGCCGAAACTGCCATAACGGCCGTTATAGAAAAAATGTGTCGTAACGGCCGTTACAGAAAAAATGAGCCATAACAGTCCAAAAAAAAATCAAAAATAAAAAAGTGGTCGTAACGGCAATTATGAGTGCCGTAATGGCCATTACGGCCCGTATCATAATGGGTAACGGCGGTAGCTGTTACGACCACCGTTACCGTTATGGAACACCTTGATCCATATACAAGCACACGTGCAAACACTTGATTAAGATACAAAGGCAGAAAGGCCATCCACAACCGTGCCTTTTTTTTTCTTTGTTGAGAGGTTTACCATGACCAGTTTAACAACATCAATTGACCAATATTATCGGGCATTGCAAGTCAGTGATACGAAACCATGCTATAGTTGTCGTTCTTCCTATTATAGCACGAATCGCAATTTATTGCCGATATCGCGATACGTATCGATATCTTGTCGCACCCCTTTATAAAATTCTAGGTTTTTGACGGTATTATTGCCAATACCATCGGTACATCTTGATACCATGAGATACCAACAGCCCATTCCCCCAAAAAAAAAAAAAAAAAAACTCTTTTTTTTTAATTCCACTTCGAAATCCTTTCTAACCTAATTCCAACCTCTCCCTTGCAAATCCTTGAAAGCAAAACAGAATTATTTGGCCGAAATGAAGATCGAAGTCAATTTGGGGCTTATTTCAAAATGCTAACATTTCTTTTATTTTGATTTGTTTTATTTTATTAAATCACTTGGAATCAATGAAATTAAGTTTTAGATCCATGAAAGCATGCAAAATCATGGATTTGAAGCTTCAATTTGGAGATTTGGGGGAAATTGGAAAATTTGGCCAATTTTACCCAATTAAATTGCAATCCGGCTATGGAATGATGAAATAAAACATGTAAGAGGTTGATATACAAATTCATGGTGGTTACATCCAGATCCATAGCTCAAGTGGTAGACTGAGTGAAGATAGCCTCGTTTCAACACTGAGGTCATGGTATCGATTCCCCAAAGTGGGGGTGGGTAACATTGCAGTTTGACTAACAGGGGTGTTGGGTGTACTAACAATGGGGTGTGTACTTGCCAGTGTTTTAAATAGCGAATAGCGTGTAGCGTAGCCTTCACCTCTTTAAAGCGTGAGGCGTAAGCTACATAGCGTGTAGCGTAAGCTACACAACAGTTAGATTTTTAATCAAGGTTGCACTTGGTTGCACCAAATTAGATGATTAATAATAAAATTTAACAAAATTTCATGATATTTAGTGCAACAAATGCAACCTAAAGTAATAGCAAGGGTAATGATTAAGTATAAAAGTGAAGAAAGAGCAACAAAACCGATTTAAAACTATTTCTTATATTATTTTACTATAAGCATCGAAAAGACTAACGAATTTTCATTGAAATAGAATTATGTAACAAATCATTTTAATGATTGATTTTAATGTTATCATGAAAAATGACTTGTAATGTGAGCAATGTAGCATGTAGCGTAGTCTATGAAGCGTGTAGCGTATCCAAATTAATCATGTAGCGTAGGCTACACGCAACTTAAGCTATTTTCATGAGCTACGTAGCGTTTAGGCTAAGCTACGCTACGTAGCGTAAGCTACACGCTACATAGCGTAGCTATTTAAAACACTGGTACTTGCACAAAAAAAAAAATCATGGTGGTTTGGTGTTTTCACACAAAAAAATTGACTTTTCAATCAAAAATATTAGAAAATATTTTTTTTCAAAAATTTTACTTCGAAAATGTATAGGAATGTCTGGTGATAATAGAACCAAATACACTCTAATTTGGGGATTTCAAAAGAATTGGGAGGAAGTGGGGAAAATCTGAAAATTTTCCAATTTCACCCATTTAAATTACAATTAGACTATGAAAAAATGCAATCAAACGTTCTACAGGTCCATGGTGGTTTAGAGAATTTTTTTTTTAAATAATTGTTTAGTTAAAATATTAAAAAATAATAATAATTTTTTTTTTTTTTGGAAATTCCTCTTTGATCAACTATTAAGTGGTAGCCCAAATTTGCAAGAATTTAGGAGTGTTTGCTGCTAATATCATCGGATACACTCTAATTTGGGGATTTGAGGAAATTAAAAGAATTCAAAATTTCTCCAATTTCAACCCATTTAAATTGCAATTAAAATATGAAAAAATGAAATTGAACATATTAGAAGCTGATCTACAAGTTCATAGTAATTTTGGGGTTTATTAGAAAAGATATTAACTTTTTAATTAAAAATTATTTAAAATAATACAAAAATTCTAAAATTTCTAGTTTAATCAACAGTTAATTAGCCTTAATATCTAGGATGTAGTACAATGGATATGCTAATATTGTGGTTTGCTTAATGTTGTTTTGCAAGTAGAAAATATTAGAAGGAAAATGGAGACAACTTGACATTGGATGGGCAGCACGGGATTCCTCTTCCTGATAATCGACTCAGGTCCTGGTGCAATTATTATGGGCACATATCAAAGAGTAGAAGTGTGTCCCGCATGAAGGAACACTTAACAGAAGGATATCAAAATTTTGTCAGTTGCCCAAGTGTTTCGAAGGAGGTGAGAGTGAAGATGAAGGAGGAGTTGAAAAAATGAGTGAAGATTAGAGATGAACGTGTTGCATGTGAGAGGGAGTTTGGGGAGGAGTCATCGCAGCCAGCGTCGTGCCTTGAAGATGTAAAGGAAGTAGACGAGTATGAGGATGATCGCAAGTATAGACATGTTGTTCAGGAGTCATTATGGGAGAAATGTATATAGGCCCACCTTTGAAGGGCCTACATAGGAGGGTAGTGGGGGGTTATGGGGTCTAGGCCACAAGAGTAGTGTGCAGATGCTGGATGTACCTTCAAATCCGAAGTTGTATATAAAGAGGAGGGGAAAGAAGAAAAGACTAAAGGAATTGTGGAGTAGAGGGGGCGTAAGGAAGAGGGTGGGGGAGTTCATCTCTTTTTTGTTTCTTTTTTTTTACTAGATCCCAGTGAATGCAGCAGTGAGCCCACACTTTAAAAACATAATCGTTGAAATGCAGTGTGGGGGTCAGACACGTGAGATTATAAGAAAGTACTTAAATGACAAGATCACTGAGATGCAATGTTATGTTGATGAGTTAAGGCCACCATGGGAGACAGATGGGGTCATTTTGATGTGTGATGGGCGGACAGGACTGACGAGGATGGGGTTAATTTGGTTCTCCCCCTACTATAGGGGGAGAACCAAATTCTTAAAGCTCATTGATGCAAGTAATGAAATTAAAAACTCAAGTTACATTTATGGGCTGATGATGGATGTCATGAAAGAAGTTGGGAGGAAAAACATCATGTAGTTTGTCATAGATAATGGGAACACATTTATACAGGCGGATGAGTTAATGAAAAAGTACTTGTATTGGACCCCATGTGCAGCTTATTACATACATCATACGCTTGAGGTGTGTTGGGGATATAGTGCAGCCTAGGCAACACAATTCTCCACAAATTTTATTGCCTTGGATTACCTCCTAAAGCACATGTAGGGGCTAAGAGAGCTCTTCAGCTATACAAAGTATTCCAAATGGAATCGGAGTGGTAAGAAAGCGGCATGGAGGACTGAGGAGCTTGTTTTGAGAAGATCTTTCTAGGACTGCATGCGAGGTGTGGTGGGTATTCAGGAGCCCATATATATACAGTGCTAAAGATTGTTGATAATGACAGATACGTCGATGGGTTCCTTGTATGAGTCCATGCAGGTAATGAAAGATGTCATCAAGGCTAAAGCCCTCAATTCATATAAATGGGTGCATGAAATAATTGATGACCGTGCCTTTCAAAAAAAAAAAAAAATTGATAACCGTTGGAAAATGACTCTCAAGCACCCACTTCACAAGGCTGGTAAGTAATTAGATAAGTAAGATTCAATTATCCATCTGTTTCGATATTTTACTAGTTACTTGCATGACATTGACTTGTATGGTTCTTTTCTTGTACTAATATGTGAATATGTAGTGCACCATGTTGGCTTTCAGTATACTTCTTAAATCCCAAGTACCACTAAAACCGTAAACTCGCCAAGAATAACAATTTAAAGAAGGCAACGCACGATGTATATAAAAAGTTATTCCCTAACTCTTCAGGGAAGCCACTTTTGGCAATGAAGTAAGCATGTTTTGCATTTACCTCTTGTTTAAGTTCTGGTAATGCTTTATACACATAATTAAATATTAAAAGCCATCAACAAATTGTCACCTTCCGTGATGCAAGGGAATGTTTGGGTGCTAAGCCACGAGATCGTCTAGGAAGACGATGATGTCATGTGAGTTGTTACATTAGTTAAATCTTAACAGTTATTCATATTTTAATACTACATATGGAACTACGGGAAAATGATCAATTTCATAGACGAATTGTGGGCAATGTATGAGAGCGACTATGAGATATTACAACTATTGGCTATCCATGTGCTCACACAAATGGTGTCCTTATCACCATGTGAAGGAAATTGGAGCTCCTTCTCTTTCATTCACACCAAGCGGAATAGATTAGATTAGAAGCGACTTTAGGAGTCAACTTATTGCCATTACAATATGAAGTTACGAGAGAGGATGCTACATGCAAAAGGTTTAAGAAAAGCAGAGTACCCATTAGACTTAATGATGATCAATCATCCTACATACCACAATGCAAATGCAAAAGACCCACTTTACGAGTAGGTTAAGTCAGATGGCCTAGATCGAGCAGATGACCGAAGCACCCGATTTCAACTTGTATGTGACAAGTTTTACTTGCTGATCCAAAAGAACGCCCATGTAGTCGAAGTATCTTTTAATCTTGGCTAACCAATCAAGAAAGTCCTCGATATTTAGTAATTCATTAAAACTGGGTAATTCACCCTTACCTCGGAATCCGCTGTCGGCGCGATCAACACACGCATCTTTGACTGCGGGATGTCGGAACACCAAACCTTTGACTTCATCGTCGCTGGATCTGACATCTTCTACAATGGCTCGATGGTTGGCTATGCCCTGCAAACTACGTCGTTGTGTGGAATAGCGATCGCAAGAGGGCGAATGTCGTTGGGGGTTCGGGAGGTGTGAAAGTTGCGACGAGGCGGTCGAACGAAACTTGCAGTCCTTGCATAGCTTGTAGGTGCTCCCGTCGGAACTCCATGAACTCCCTCGATGTCAGAGGTTGATCCCCTAGATCACCGTCCTTGCATAGCTTGTAGGTGCTCCCGTCGGAACTCCATGAACTCCCTCGATGTCAGAGGTTGATCCCCTAGATCACCGTCCATGGAGTTGTAGTCGTTGCTTGCACTAGAAGACATCTTCCCGAGGTTGTTCCTCGCTCTGATACCAACTTGGCGCAGCGTAGACGAGGTGTGAGATTGATCACCGTCTCTCCCATGGATAACTACTCCGAATCCACGAGCTACTGGGACTACTCAACCAGTCTTCCTCGAATCCACAAGGGGATATCTCGAATCCACGAGACTTCTCTTCGAATCCACGAAAAAACAAAGACTAAAAGTCTAAAACTTTCATTAATAAAAAATGACATGCCTAAAAAACAAGCTTAAACAACATTAAATAGAGAAAAACAAACCTTAAAAACCCTAAAACATATTAGAAAAGAATCCTAAAGAAACTAGGAAAGAATCACCAAAAATTGAAAATAAATCAGAAAATCGTGCATCTGTCTGCGCATGGTCAAGCAACTGGTGAAGGATGGTCAGACACCCGCCTACCCCCAAAAACAGTCCAGAGATAAAATTCAAATTCCAATAAATTTCGGGTGCCTGGGCAAAGGGTGGTCAGGCACTCGGGGACGAACAAAATCGTCTAGCGAGTTGAGGGGGTTTTCAAGCGAATTTCGGATCCCAGAAAGAGAGGTGGTCAGGCGCCCGATGGGGCCAAATTTGCTGATTTTTCTTGTGAACTTTGCGGCTCCTTTTGGCTCATCTTTGTCCTCAATCAGGGGGCTTCCTTGCTACATCAGGACTCCTTAGCACAAAGCATGGGGTCCATGGTTGTTGGTGTTGGGCAAGATAGCTCTAGTTCTACGCCATACACACAGTATGGATATGGATCATATGGTGACTATGGACCTCATGAATATATGTCGAGCGACTCCAGCAATTACAGCAAGTAGTTTTTTTACTACAAGTAGGAGTTCGCTCTTGCATATGGGCAAGGATGTCCACAGTATGGCTATGGGCAAATGTATTCAAGAATTTCCTATGTACCCACCGTCCCACCCACATCCAACTCCAAATCTATATCCAACTCTGGATCCATATCAGCCGCAGCCGGTGACGATTCAAAATACCCACTGATGAGTACCAACATTATGTCAGAGAGTATTTTCACTAGTATCATTCTATTATAACTTGGGCACAGTATTATCAATTTGTGGAGGGGCAAGACTATAGCCAGCCCCATCATGATGACAATGATTTTGAGCCACCACACAACTGTGAGTCTAAGGCACAATCACAAGCATCACAAGTACATTTCTGGTTGTATACTTCTTCTAGTACTTTTGAATGTATTGCTTTTGTTTTCATACATGTCTTCCTAGATTTATAAATGATAGGAATTGATTTTGAATATAGTTGCATCACTCTAGTTAGACAACACATAGATTAGGACCCCATAAAAAGGAAACCTATTATGCGCACTTTTTTTGTGATCTTTTAATTTCTAAGTGTGCATTGATGTCTTTTTAACATCCCCTAAAATTTCATTGAAAAATTCGACCAATTTCCCAATGTTTCCCATAAATAGTGATACATTACGTAATACACCTGATATTTCCCATGCAATAACCATTATGTTTCACATCCCAAGGGTGTGGTACATCCATCGATATTGATATGAAAAACATTGACCACAAGCATGCCATTAAGGGGGGCAATGGGCCAGCTAGCCCGCCCCCTGGATTTGGGTCAGGCTTGAACCTCCTATCTTGACCTATGGACTGGGCTTGGGCTATGCATGCATGACCTGATCAATTTTTGCATCAACCTTGGGCTCAAGTCACTTTAGCATGACCTAACCCGGCCCAACTTTATATTTGTGTTATATTCCACAAATATATCATTTCAATCCTTGATTAGGCAATCCATCCATCTTGAATGTAGACTGTTAGCTTCATTGCTCTAAATGTCTGTTCTTTGTGCATGTGGCCCAGTTGACGAACAGATAGCTTAGGAACCTTCAATTGGGAAATAGGGATTTTAACAATTTTCAGGCCGGGTCAGGCCCAAGCTCAACCATGTTTTTCAGGTTTGGGCTTGGGCCTACTGTGCTAGGACCATGCTGGGCTTGGGCCTAGGTCCTGGTGTCCTGTCAGGCCCAATTCTTAGGTGTCCTGCTTGGCCGAGGCCAACTCTGGACCAGCCCAAACCCAGCCCATTCCCACCCCCATATGCCATTGCTAATACCTACTAGTGGTTAAGGGCATCATACAAGAAAGTAATCATATTTTGGATAAGTCGATATAACAAAACATAGGTTCTTTTTTTTTTTTGAGAGGTCGATATAACAAAATATAGGTTATGAAAGATGTTTTAGAAACAGGGAAATAACCCATTGTTTTCTTACAATTGAACCACAAATGATACGGCCAGTGTAACATGGTTCTGCCACCTTAGAAACAAATAAATCATTTTCGAACTCAAACCCGACCACAACCAGTTTCCTTTGGGTGGTCAGTCCAAACCTGCCAAAACAAGTGTTCAACTAGCCCGGCCGATGACTTTCATGTTTAGGATAAATAAATAAAATGAAAAGCACTGAACAACAAAATGCCCATAGCACAGGACATAGTGTGTTTTCCTCCTAAGAAGTCATAGGTTCGAACCCTATCCAACTTATTTTAAGTTGTATCCATTAAAATATTAACAGCTAGGCCTTCTGGTCAAACCAGACATTAAAAATTAAACAGATGTTGCATAAACAATGAAAGAACTCATCACTTCATACAAGAATCATAAAATGATTTGATACTAGGAAAATGGTTCTGCAACTTCTATGACAATCAATCACGTACCTGTTAGGAGAATTAGGCACATCTGTGATGCCAAACTTTTCAAACTCAGTGTATTCAATACATGTTAGACCATATGCCCATTGACCATCAAGGTTCTTTTTCTCAATAAGAACATTAATTCCTTCAGTAGCTCCAATTTTCCGCTCACATGATGCAAACCCTAATTTCTGAAACAAGTCATATATGTTAAAAAATAGTACAACAAGAATCTATAGAGCCACATTAATAACCATAACCACCAGAGATATTCTTTGAAATTTTTTTACTTAAAACTGAAAACTTAAGAGAATGATTGAAGACTACTATTACATTATTACCAATAATACATTCAAGATAAAATGAGGAAACACACACCCACCCACCCACACACACACGCAGAGAGAGAGAGAGAGAGAGAGAGAGAGAGAGAGAGAGAGAGGATTTCAGCTTTTATAAATTCACCAAACGTGCACAGTATTAAAAACTAAGCCAAGGTTTTATGCATGAAATGTTGCTGCAACACTTTCTCCTACACTTCTCCTAAAGCATCTTCAACAATATTGGATGCACACACACGCACACAGAGAGAGAGAAGGTTTCAACTTTATAAATTCACGAAACATGCACAGTATTAAAAACTAAGCCAAGGCATTTTATGCATGAAATTAGTGGTTGTGCAAAAATGTTTAGTTGGTTTGTCAGGCTCGACGTCATTCAATATTGCTGCAATACTTTTTCCTACACTTCTGCTAAAGCATCTTCAACAATATTGGATGTAAAAGAAACATGAAAATAACTAACCATCTAACATTTAACTTATGGTACACGTGCATGAACTTTGAAATGGCCACTAATTATAGCACAGCTACTATCAATTTTCAAGTAGTTGATACACATCATGGCTGTTGAATAATAGATAAGCTATCAACTTGAAATTATAACATTAATTAATTGTTGAAAGTTGAAACCAATGAATAGCAAGTAACTTTAACACAATTATTCAACAGCAAAGATCAAACTTAAATCCCCAAGTTCTTTATTTCACTTTACCAATCATAAATTTGTTGAAATCAAGTTAGATTTATCAAAAACCAGAAAAGAGCACTTTTTCATGCTCTAATTAATTTGCCTCCTAAGGACATCAAACATAAGAATTGCACTTTTAAGTTACAGATGATTACTGAAACTTTCTACAAACTTAGGATAAAAGAATCTTTAAAACCAATCTATGTGATGTAAGCCATAGCCATACCTTTCCATGGCGTAGGCCAATCCCCGCCAATGCCAATAGGGTCAAATCTGTAGCAGCCACCACATTACTGCAGTCACCACAACAGCCTTAGTTACAATTCAAAAAGTAGACATTCCTCCAGATAGTTGTGCTGACTGCTGAGCGATAAATGCTAGACTAATAATAAAAAAGATTATACATAAAGTTAACCTGACTTGTCGTACAGTTGCACCTTTTCTTCCATGGCTATAAAACCACTGGAAAATGCCTTTGTCATATGCAAGTTTCCATATCACACCATGACCACCAGGTTTGCACACTGGAGTGAAGGGCTTAGCAACCAACCAACGACCATCTTCTGCACCAACGGCTGGCACTAGAGGCTGGCAGTGCACAAAAACATTGAATTACTTTGTGCACAGGTATGATGCAAGGAGTCCAAGTTTCACAGATGGCAAATGTAAACAAGACCATCCTATCATTCCATACAAACCTGCTCAAAAAGTTGAAAACTCAATCGACCTCTTCCAAACCATCTGAGCCTTTCACAGAGAGCCATGATGCGCTGATGATTGTTCTTTGCGGAACTTGTCATGATTGCAACAGGGGTGATGCATTGCTTTCCATAGAGTTTATAATAGAGGAACTCTCTAGCCTGTCATTTATATAAGAAAGAAAAGGAATCTCGTAAATATCCTTGTAGAAAAGCAGGTACATCCAGCACCCATGATAATAACTCCAGTGATCATTAGTCAGGTTATCTCAAGCAACTAAAAGCTAAAACCAGCACTAGATAATCATTTAGACATGCAAGTATGGGTTACATTGTTCTTACTCAATAATAAGATAGTGAAACCACAAAAATTATGGCACATTAGTACATAATTTTTTGTTTGAGTCAATCAAAGAGCCACCCAGAAAATTTTTCTGCCAACCCAATTTCATAATATCACATAAATGACACAAGCTGGAAATCTATCCTATCATATGCTCACTACTATCTGTTTCGTCAATAAATAGAATAAGATTAGATTTATCATTTCTATAACCCTGCAATCACAAAACAGACTAAAACTATAAGTTCAAAACATAAGCCTTATGGACGCTAAGGACTTCCAAGTGGCATCATTCAAAGGCATCAAGAAAACAACATTTGACTTAGTATTCTAAACAGGACAGGCTGACAGAGTGAAGATTTGGAAAACATGTGAGAAAAGTGAGCTGCAGCCTGCAGTAAGTAAAGCTTACATCATGCAAGTCATCAGTACTCATACACCTATATAATTTTTTTAAAGGGCGAATTCTCTTTATATTTAAAGGTTTATATATGTGCCCAATTAAAACAAGGGTTTTTTTCCTAGTAACAGTGAACTTTCTAGTACTTGAATAATTCACTATGCCAGTGCATGCAACCTCAAAACCTAGAGGGAATAAAGATCAGTGAATACAACAGTCAGATTTCAATGTAAAACCCTACCTATTTGCAGTGGAAAACACATTTCAATTTCACACTTCATTTTTCTTGTGAGGTGAGCTGAGATTGAACCTGCAAGTTTGACACGGAATACCATCCAATTGAGCAATGAGCTCAACACCAATGTTGCTTCACACCTCAATTTTCAACAGGTCCTAGTAACTTCAGAGAGAATACCACATTACCACGTCATGCTTCAAAACTCATCTAATTTGATTAGATCGGTTGAACAGAAATGGCAGAAGAGTAATTTCCTTATGCAGTAAACAAAGTTAAGTGTGTGAGATTCCAGAGCTTGTGGACCTAGTCTTCCTCCCATGCTTCATGGGAAACTTGACTGTTGATAAGGTGGCAAAACTTGGGTCAGGATCAGGGACCTTCACAGTTCACTGGCAGACATACCACAGTTTTTTCAGGTTTGTGGTGAAGATGAAGGTGTCATCAATATGTGTGGCTTGGAAGGCTACTAACAGTTATACTACAAGAGATTGGCATTGAGGAATTGTATCTTTTTTCTCCAGCTTGCAGAACTGTATCCTTATTGGTGATCGACTAGCGTAAAGGTGGATACAGGCCAGCCCATTCAAGGATATTATTTTTTTATCAGTATCTAGGATGTCATGTATGAGTGAAAAAGGGCCATCAGTGTCTTTCAGCTAATTGTTGGTTCTGATCAAAGTTTATATAATTGGAATGCAAGGTCGTCAACTTCTTCTAACACAGCACTGTAAATGGTCGGGTTCGGGGCGGGTTTAGCCAAAACCAGACCCGCCCATTTACTAAACGGGTCTGGGTCCAAATTTTAGACCCAGACCCTTTTACTAAATGGGCGGGTCCGGGTCGGGTCCGAGTCAGCCCATCAGACCCATTTATAAATGGGCCCGGGTCTGGTAGAGGGAGATCCACCCAGACCCATTTATAAATGGGCCGGGTCTAATGGGTCCGGGTCTGGATCAAGTATGCAAGCATTTTACAAGGCTTAAAACCGGGTCTGGACGGGTCTGGACTGGACGGGTCCCTTGTAACATAGACCAAACCCGCCCACTTACTAAATGGGTTTGGGTCGGGTCGGGTCGGGCCTAATATAAAGGAAACCAGACCCAAGCCCGTTTAACAAATGGGTCTATTCTTGGACCCAGACCCGTACCATTTAACAAATGGGTCGGGTCTGGGTCGGGTCTAAATGGGTTGGGTCCGGGTACCCCATCGGGTCCACTGACCCATTTACAGCCCTATTCTAACACCTACAAGATCAACAATTAACAGTAATGGAAGCTCAAGCACACTATCGGCAATATGGTTAAGCCAGTCTTCTAGAACTTGTAGGAAAAGATATAGCAGTACTACCGCTTAGAAAATTGGGAGCTAACTAGGAAAGAGGTTATGAATGCCCCAATGTGTAGGAGTAACTTTTCAAGGGTATGATATATTGTAGTCATATTATATATTAAATTGTAGACACGCCAGTAAAGAAAAATTATAACTAAGAAAGAAAATTATAACTAAGGACTAATTCAGCCTAATGTTCAGCCATTAAAAAAAATTAAAAATTAAAAACATAAGGTTCACTGAACTTATCCATCTAATTGAAATGAAAATTTTAAACATCAGTGGTGAAGATGAAGGTGTCATCAATGTGTGGCTTGGAAAGCTACTAACAGTTATACTGCATGAGATTGGCATTGAGGAATTGTATCCTTTTTTCCAGCTTGTGGAACTGTATCCTCATTGGTGATCGACTGGCATAAAGGTGGATACAGGCCAACACTTTCAAGGATGTCATTTTTTATCAGTATCTAGGATGTCATGTATGAGTGAAAAAGGGCCATCAGTGTCTTTCAGCTAATTGTTGATTCTGATCAAAGTTTATATAATTGAATGCAAGGTCGTCAACTTCTTCTAACACCTGCAAGATCAACAATTACCAGTAATGGAAGCTCAAGCACACTATCGGCAATATGGTTAAGCCAGTCTTCTAGAACTTGTAGGAAGATATAGCAGTACTTTGAGGGTTTAGAAAATTGGGAGCTATCTAGGAAAGAGATTATGAATGCCCCAATATGTAGGAGTAACTTTTCAAGGTTATGATATATTGTAGTCATATTACATATTAAATTGTAGACACGCCAGTAGAGAAAAATGATAACTAAGGACTAATACAGCCTAATGTTCGGCCATTAAAAATATTTAAAAAAAAAATTAAAAGCATAAGGTTCGCTGAACTGATCCATCTAACTGAAATGAATATGTCAAACATCAATGCACACTATACACAGCAGCATAGAAAATAGCTGGACTCTAAAAGCAAGTAATCTGCTCAAGAAGCTCTAGAGCTAATTAGATGCTTATTTGGCACTTGCAGTCTTCATCAGGAAAAGAAATACGAAATCAGGACATCTTGCACTGAGATTATTCATTCAATAAAGAGGAAACTTCAAGTTTCACGGGATTTCTTTACCAGTGTGTTTCCAGTGAATTCCTCTACAACAAGAATGCAGCATGACACCAATTGTTAATATCACTCCTAACTGTTAGATGCAAGCAACCACTACATTGTCCATCTTATAATAAATAAATCTGAAAATAGACCGAATTTAAACACGTAAAAAAAGAGACAAAAAATAAAGGAAAAAAGAAAAAAAGAAATCCAAACACCTTAATAGGAAAAACAATAATGACTGGTAGACATTTTATACAAGAAATCTAACTCTTTAGTTCAAGTTATCCACAAACATCATTGGAAGGAAACTCAAAGAACCCAGGCTATCAGTACATACTGCACTGTTGAAGTAAACAAAAATATCAGATAAACATCATAGGAATACAAGTCAAACTCCTTTTATAAGTTAATGCATTTCAATTATTTGAACTCGGTTTCTAGTTCCACACGCCAGAAGACAAGAAATCTTGATACCTGAAGATCTCTTATAAGACCTTCCAATAATGTCCGTCCACAATATGGAAGCATTGCAGCAGGAAGACATTCACCTGTGACAGGGTCTACTAAACCGAGCCTGTCCCCAGAGCCTCCCAGGGGATAAATTTCACCCAGTTCTGCCAAACCCTAGAAATGAAAAAACCTTGATTAAGATTCCAATAAAATTCCTGATTCCTGAGATAGTCAATTCTACTACCTGTATACAAGTCCCTGCTTCCAATACTAAGGGAAGGATGATGCAAACTAACCTCGATTCCCCATAATGCTGCTTGAGATGCATATTCTGTATTGTCAGAAAGATCAACTCCACTTGGAAAATGAATTTCCTTAAATTGGCATTTCATTGACTCGTCCAGGTTCAGGGACCAATTCATGATCTGCCTCTCGGATTTGGATAGTGAAAGGAGCTCCAAAACCATTATCTGATACCTGCAGTGAATATCCAATGCAAGTTACTAGAATTGTAACCATAAGATCTGAAATGGTTTGAGAAGTAGTTGCCAGCAATTCAGCAAAAACAAGGAAAAAGTGTTTCAACTTTTGGATGAAGTCTTCAAGGTGCATATTTATTCCTATAGATTGAAAAGAAAATATGTAGTTAAAGGAAAAAATATGTTTCTACTTTTGGATGAAGTCTTCAAGGTGCACGTTTATTCCCATAGATTGAAAAGAAAATATATAGTACTCCTTGTTTGACTTAGATATTGAAACAGTCTCCACTCAGTTTTTTTCTAGCGAGAGAGAGAGAGATGACTTAGATATTGAAACAGTCTCCACTCAGTTTTTTTTCTAGCGAGAGAGAGCGAGAGAGAGAGAGAGAGAACTGAAATTTATTAGAACGCCTGCCAAAAAAGGGGAAAAGAATACAACACAACATTAACACTTCCAAAGGGAAGAAACGGAATCAGCTTTAGCTGGACCTTCCATTTCTGAAATATCGCTTGTTCCAGTCCATCCAAATAGTCCAAAAAAACAGCCAAAATGAGAAGTCTCCAAAATCCAAATAGCTTTTACAGCTTTTACAGCTTTCCCAACCCCACCTCCACGCCACACCCGAAGGAGATACGACATCAACTCCGGCGTGACCCAAGCCTTGTGGAGCGCAACAAGGAAGAAATCCCACACATTCTGAGCAAAAGAGCAATGGATGAATGGATGATCAATAGATTCTGCACTTCCCATGCACATCAAACAAATGTCGAGGAGAATAAGAGATCTTTGCTGAAGATTATTTATAGTCAACACTCACTTTCTTCCCACCAACTAGACAAAACTGCCACTCGAGGAGGGACTCCGTAGAACCAATGATGAAATGGATGAGGACCGGGGTTGATGACTAAATGAGATAATAAGCTGAAAAGAGATCGAACGAAGAATTTTCCGGATGGGTGACCTTTCCAAATCATCAAATCCTCTTCCTGGGACGAAGGCACAACATGCTTGATGCAATCCAATAGGCTGATAAACTCTAGGTCCTCATCATCCATCAAGTTCCTATAACGAGGGATCCAAACAACAACACCACCACAAATGGAGAAACACCGAGAGACCGAAATAAAGCAATCCAAAGCAAGAGAAGCTAATCTTGGGAGGACATCTTGAAGCGCTCTACTGCCACACCAAACATTCGTTCAAAAGTGGATATGGGCTCCGTTCCCAAGAGCGAAAGTGATCTCTCTACAAACAAAATGTCCGTTTGATGTTATAACTTTCCATATGCTAGAAGCACGGTAGAGAGAGGATCTCTTCAAAGGCCAATCTCCCTCTAAAACTCCATACTTGCTGACAATGATGTCCCTCCAAAGCCTACCATGCTCGATAGCATACCTCTAATGTCATTTCCGGAGAAGAGTTGTATTCATGAGAAACAAACTTTTATACCCGTGCCCCCTTCGGCAATCAACTTACAAAACTCCCCCCATCAAAGGAGATGAAACTTCCGACTATCCTTAGCCTCCTTCCAAAAAAAAATCCCTTCGCAACTTTTCGAGTCTATCAATAATTGATCTTGGACATTTGAATAGAGACATGAAACACACCGACATGTTTGAGAATGCAGCTTTAATCAGGGTCAGCCTCACTCCCAAAGTAGATACCGGCATTTCCAACTATCTAGTGTGCTAGTTTCCTTTCGATTCTTTCCATCACCTTAACCCATAAATTATTGGCAGGCTTTCCGATATACAGAAGCAGACCGAGATATGTAGATACATCAGTGCTTAAAACAATATGAATGTTTTAAAGTATTGTCCACAGTTGGAAATATATGGACTTTACCAAGGCAGCTTTTCAGATCCACTTGTACGAAGGGCAATTTTTTAGACGTCTTTGGGTAAGAAACTGATGTTTTATTGCTTTACATAATCATTCAAATTGTTTTATTGGTGATGCAAAATGGTGCATTTGACAGTATTTGCTATTACATGCATAACATAAGGCCTTTTTTTTTTTTTTTTTTGCTTTCTTGTAATCTATTGGTGGTTTCATCTTGGAGAAAGTGAAGAGGTTCTCAAAACAATAGCAACAAAGTTTTTTGGAGCCAAACAACTCCTTTTTCTAGGTGCGAGAGGAACCAAAGCTGGTTTGCATTAATTCTTTCAAATAGGTTATGGACCAAGACATTGGATCAGCTCATCTAGGTGCACTACAACATTAAGTTGAGATTACGGAATGCGAAGCGTATGGTGAACTTGATTGAGGAAAACAACTTTTGTCCAATAAACTTGAACAACATCTGCGATGAAGATGGCCTACTTTTTTACCTTGGTTTGAATAAAGGAAGAAACAAGTACAAGAGAACAATAAAGAAATCGAGGTGCAGGAACAAGCGTTATGCGCAAGCCAACGAGAGAGTCATGTGACAATTTTGATGATGGTTAGAGAAGATTTTCCCAAGAAAAGAGTAACAACAAAACCAAGATAGATGATGACGATGAGGATGATGTGATGCACCTGGTCCTGCTTCTGAGAGCATCAACAAAGCAAAGGAAGTTGAACATAGAGTGTATTGATTCACAATGCCACCGGCAAGGGGAAGAGCATCATGGGAAAGCCAGCATTGATGGCACTAAAAGAGATGAGGAATCAGTAAAACATCAGACAGTTTATGGATATCGTTATGAACATGGACAGTTTAGGGAGGCTCCTGGGGCACTTTCTTGTTGGACTGGACCTGGATATGATCCACATGGAGCAGGTTGAAATGGGAGATATAGATATCCAGATCTGAGTCATTTGTCGCCACAGTCTTAGTAGTACGAGTAGTACCAGTATGGGTATGGCTATGGCTATGAATGTCTGGCACTAGCAGATATTCTATTCGGGTTTGACATAGCAAATGCCTAGTGGCGAAGATGATCGTGATCAGTCATCCTTAGGCTTCATTAACATGATCTTTCCCTCCGATTATTATGGATATGCGGCACCCGTTCCACAATAGCAAATTAATGATGAGTGATGACAACGTGGAGGTTGAGCAACCACAGGTATGAGGTAGCGCGATTTTCTTTCTGATGGTGACATGATTTGTGAGTAATATTTATGTATTTATTTATCTTTTCACACCACTTCATATACTTCATGCATTAACATCTTACTATGGTTGTTTGTGGTCTAATGGTTATATAAATATAAATATATAATTGTCACATCATTAGAGTCATGTTCATATAATCTTATTTATATTAAATTATTGATATAAAATATTGAGAAAATTAAATATAAAAATTTGGAAGTCAGTTGAAGCCTCTCAAGTTAACAAAATCATTAGCAGCCCAAGACAACACTCTTACCAAAGAATGGCTTGTTACACCATCAGAAACATGTTCAAAATTAAAAAAGGGAAAAAAAAAAATCATATTTGGAATCTTCTCATTTTTGCTATTTTTCATATTTTTCTTTAAAAAAAATTTGACCTTTACGAGGTCATAATAGTATCACGACCAACCATTATTGTTAATGAATACCTTGTCCTTCATTGTGGTTTGTGAAGAATGGTCCCATCATTGTGGTTTGTGTCCATGTTAGAATGTGAAGCCTAGGAGTTGGGTAAGCATCACAATGTGTCGCTTCCACCACGTATGGACAAATGCATTTCAATTCTTTTTCGTGAACCTTGTCCGGGTTCCTAATTTTCAACTTAGTTGGATATGTGTTTTACATTCTAATAATGCGAAGTATTATGGATCTCATGATTTGCAGTCTTATCTTGGTACATGAAATTTTGCATCAGACTCGTGTGTTCTTACTCATCAATAGAACGGAGTTGGAGAATTTTAAATTATCAACTCCATTAGCACAATCCAAGTCATTTCTCATCCAAATGCAGCAGAACAAAGAAAAGGAAAGCAGAACAAACAGAGAATTGAATTCCAGTCAATTCAGCTTACCCAACAACGCCTCCAATGCAATCATAGAACCATTCGATCTCTCCCAATATCCGAACCAGCTTCCTCAACTCGGCAAGACTGCTCTCTCCATCCCCATAGAAAGCACCATACGCGTTTTCCAGCACGTGCTCTTGGCCCGCAGCAACAAGGCATTTGAGCAGGAACAGCTCAGCGGGTTCGAGGCCAAGCAAAGAAAAAACCCTAGAATTCCCGAAGAACTTCTTGACTCTGGAGTCGGCGTCGAGGATGAGGAGTCTGGATTTGATATCGGGGGAATTGGAGAGCCGGGATAGGAGGATTTCGAGGCGCCGGATCTCCTTCTGAAAATCAGAGTCGGGAGCTGGAGCGTACTCGACCGGAGCTGTAGAAACGCGAGTGTGAGAGAAAGAAGGAGAAGGAGAAACAGAAAGAGAGAGAAGAGAGAGAGAGGAGAGAGGTTTTGGAGGGAAGAGGAGGTTTTTATGGTGGAAGGAGAAGAGACGGACAGAAGGTAAGGAAGAAGAGGAGGAGGAGGAGGAGGAGGAGAGGTGGTGTAGGATAGTGCTACTGCGCGCCATGGGCGCTGGCTAGGAGCTGCTGGTGAGAGACGGAGAGAGAGGGAGAGTTTCTTTTTAAATGGAAGGTGGAGAGGAAGAGACCGTTTTTTCCCTTTCCATCCGTCGAGTGATGGATGTAACGGCCTGAGGATCAGAACCGTCCATTTTCTGTATGATAGTGGTCTCGACAAATGTAGAAGGAAGTTTTCAATGGGCCCACATTCGCCCCTAGAAATCAAAGGTCGTAATCATCCTCGAAGTGTGATGATTGAACCATAGCTCTCATCGGAGCATTCTTTTCGTGGAGCCCATGGAGTGAAAGATAGACCATGGGAGAGAGATCTGATCAGCCACTGTAGAAATGTCCATCGCCTTTCATTTTGGGGCTCTCATCATCATGGGTGGGCCATGTCACAAAAGCTCAGCCCTTCTTAGCTGTATGGCTGGTGGCTTCTGGATCAGGAAGAAGTGGGCCCATCTGTATGGAATTTTGCATCACTTGATGTGGATACATCTGGCCATCCGTTGGCAAATCATCTCTCATAACCCCATGTTAGGATTTCTGGATTGTTGAGGAGATTTGTGGGTGGACCATAGGGGCATCGTGGATGGACGGCCTGGATCACAGTAAATCCGTGACATGTCTACGGATGGAGTGAAGTGAGGAACCTATGAATTCTTTTCTGTCCATGCTCGACAGACAGAAAGCCACATTCGGTGGGAGATAAGACGAGACGCTGGAAGCATATACCGAGGCTATGCCGCAAGGATCCGGCAAGAGATTGGGAATTCTTCCTGCACTCGCTCGAGTGCACTTTGAAGGTCCACTCGCTTTACACGTGCAATATAGGACACGTGTAAAATACAGATCCGTTCATAAGTCGATCTCCGCTAGTTGGATGCCATGTGTCAAAAACCAGGCTTCTATGATCATCAGTTGTTTCACACGTGTGCATAATAAATGAACGATTAAGAGGATCTTCAACGATCCAGATTAAATATACTCGTGTTCAATCACCTGATGTTGATATGGACCTAAATCTTTATGTTTGGCATTATGAACGGTTCCAATATTGCATAAGTATCTCCGTTTGCACGGCGTGGTGCGAGTGCACTCACTGTGCACTCGAGCGAGTGAACAGTGCGCTTCTCATCTCGTGAGAGCACGCAGCGTCATCTCATCTCTCCATCGCTATTCCTATTGGCTGTTCTGCTTTTACGGCGATCGAATCGTAAGCAGAACGGCTACAGCACAAGTTAGAGGTGGCACATAAAGCACCCTAGTTTCGTGGCCACCGTTGTTTTTTTTTTTTTTATGAAATTCCGTTGACCTTTTTGTCTATTTTCAAATTAATGCCTACCTTTCGCATGTTTAGAAGAGGCTGCCTATCTTTTAGCAGCCCTTATTATATTTATTACCGTTTAATATATATTCTGTTAGGAAAAAATCCGGCAATGGAAGCAAGCCAAACAACACAGCAGAGAATAGAATCAAATAAGCAACACAATGCAATCACACTCACACATAATCAACCACATAGAGACAATCCAATTTTAAGTGGAAAAACCCCTCAATGGGTAAACAAATCACGATACAAAGAGAATCTACTATGAATCAAAAGATCATAGAGATCGTGATCTACCCACAAGCAAGGAAACCCGATAGAAAACCCAAGCTCTCTCTCTCTCTCTCTCTCTCTCTCTCTCTCTCTCTCTCTCGCAAAACATTCTCCCATCACTCTAATATAATTAGGAAATCACTCTAATATAATTAGGAAACCTTGGACACCTTAGGATACCTCCTAATCCCGGCTACAATCCCTTTATATAGAAGAAAACTTGAAATTAGAAACAACTTATCCAGATTTGCATAACCATGCAAAACATTGCCATTCCTATCAACCGATCGGACATAGCACAAAAATTGTCCAGAGAGGAAACTTCTAAATTCGACTCGTTCAGCCTTAATAGTCGACTGGTCGGCAGACTGGTCGAAGCACCCTACAGACTGATCAGCGACCAGTCTGTAAGTGTCTAGAGACTTCATTGCTTGCCCAGTCTATTTTCAGACCAATCTGCCAGACTGGGCAATCAGTCGGAGCCCATTGTTTCAGCAATGTTTGAAGACTCTACCAGCAATCTCCACTGAAGCTTCAAACATCGAATCCAACCTTCCTTGCTTTCTTCATCATCTCAACTTCAACATATATCTACCGCTTCTCATGCTTTTATCAACTTTATCCTTGCATTTTCACACCCATTGCTGCTCTTCTCATGTGGTCCTTGGGCACTTGCCACATATGAGCAACCGTGGATCCTGCTGTTGATCCCGTAGCTCCACCGTGAAATGTGCTCTCAATCAACTTGTAAAAATGGTCACACATTCGTGCCTTCATCCACACAAGTGCCCCTTTCATCACTTTACAATACCGATCACGGTCGATGAACCTGTACCCTTTCGCTTCTGGTGCACCAAGAGAGATCACATTCTTCTTCATCTTGGGAACATGCTTCACATCTTCCAGGACTTGTTCGATCCCATCGAACATCCTAATATGCACTAAACCAATACCCACCACCTTGAGAGCATAGCCATTGCCCACAAACATCAATCCACAATCATACACTCTTTATGTCATGAATGAACTTCGGTCAGGACAAACGTGACATGATGCACCTAAATCCAAAAGTTACTCTCCACCGAGAAATCCCTCACCAGATACAATCAATACATCGTAAACATCATCACCGTCCTCTACGGATTAGCTCCAACTCTAAAAGAATTTTTAGACTTCTCTTGCTTCGATTTGGAATTCTGGCAATCCCATTTCATGTGGCCTTCCTGACCATAATTTTAGCACCACACATTGACTTTCTCTTTATGTACCCTTGGCTTTAGATCCCGATTTTAAAATATCCCCCACCATGCTCAGAATTTCTTCCTCTCATAATCAGTGCTTCTAAGGAAGAACGAGAACCTCGGTCACTGATTTTCTTTCTCATCGTCCTCGACTAGAGGGCTGAGATAACGGTCTTAATGTTAATGGTTTTTCTCCCTGTGCACAAAGAGTCCCTGAATGACTCATATGAATTTGGAAGAGAATTCAATAGGATGCATGGTTGATATTCATCATCATCAGTTCATCTATCTCCACCAACTTACAAACCAGCCGATTGAAGGTGCTAATGTGGTCCTCCACATCCGTCCCTTCCTCCATTTTCAAGGTGAAAAGCTACATCATCAAATACATCCAGTTCTCTAGAAATTTCTTCGCGTGTACTTGCTCTAGATTAGCCATTATATCAACCATAGTCTTCTCCTTCATGACGTGGTAGATCACATCATCCGTCAGGCACAATAGGATTGAGGTTTTGGCCTTCTTGTTGAGCTTCTTCCACTCATCCTCTTTCATAGCCTCAGGTCGTTTCCCAAGAGCTTCTTCAAGCCCTTACTGAACTAGGAGGGATTTGATCTTCACCTTCCATAATTCGTAGTTATTTTTGCCAGAGAACTTCTCTATGTCGTATCTCGTACTCGATCTCATGCTCTCGTTCATATTCGAATTCTGCAACCTCCCAACGATAGCTTCGATACCACTTGTTGAGAAAAACCCGACAGCAGAAGCAAGCCAAACACCCACACACAATCAACCACACAGAGACAATCTAATTTTATGTGGAAAAACCCTCAATGGGCAAAAAAATCATGGCACAAAGCAAATCTACTATGAATCAGAAGATTACAGAGATAAACTACCCACAAGGAAGGAAACCCGAGAGAAAACCCAAGCTCTCTCTCTCACAAAACACTCTCCCCTCACCCTAATATAATTAGGAAACCTTGAAAACCTTAGGATACCTCATAATCCCGGCTACGATCCCCTTATATAGAAGCAAACCTAAAATTAGAAACAACTTACGTAAATTTGCGTGACCATACAAAACACCACCATTCCTGTCGACCGATCGGACATCGCCCAAAAGTTGTCCAGAGAGGAAACTTCTAAATTCGACCCATTCAGCCTTAAATAGATAGCCGACCGGTCAGAGCTTGTCGCAGACCGGTCAAAGCTTCCTGCAGACCAGTCGACTACTGGTTTGGAACTATCCAGAGACTTCGCTGCTTGCCCAGTCTATTTTTAGACTGGTCTGCCAAACTGGCCGACTAGTTGGGAGCCCGTTGTTTCAGCAATGTTTGAAGACTCCACCAACACATACGGTATGAGGGAAATTTTTTAAGACAAAATTACCCCCATATATAAATATAGGGAAAATTGGATTTTTACCATCCTATTCTCCTCCCTCTCGAATTATCTCAGCGAAGCTACCTCCCGACCGAGCAACTACTTCCCGGCTGAGCTCTCTCTCTCTCTCTCTCTCTCTCTCTCTCTCTCTCTCTCAACCTCTCATCACACCTCTCTCTCTCTCTCATCCCAGCTCTCTCTTGTATGCGATCACTCATCTCTCTCTCTCAATTTTTCTCCGAGCTCGAAAACCCAATTGGAGATCCTGCTTGCGATCCCTCATCTCATCTCTCTTAATTTATCTCCTTAGAGCTCGAAAACTCTTTTAGAGCTCTAAACAGTTGACATCCCTCAAACCTTCCTCCCACTTCGAAAGGTAAAAACCATAACCCATGTGACTGTAATGGCATGAAGAGTTAATATTTATAGAGTCAGTTCGCACGTGTAAGGCCCATGTACTTTTTAGCATTAACAGCATCTGTCACTTTCAGGATTGGTAATTTTTATTGTACTTGCAAAGGCCCTTTAGACTTTTTCATTTTTTTTACAGTGTAATGTGTCGGGTGCGTGGGACAAGATGACCCGAGCACAAACTGACAAAATGAAGGTGGGCCCTTGGGGAGAAAACCTTATTTGAATTTAAAGATTATGTTACCTTAATCTCATTTCGAATTTGGGGGTTTTTGAATTTGATGATTTTGGTACCCTAATCCTAAATCGAATTTAGAGGTTTTAAAATTGGAGATTTTGGAGACTGTGATTCCTTAATTTGGAGACTGTGATACCATAATCTGTTTCTTGTAACTGATATCTAGTCTGATGCCCCCTGCTTTAAATATGTAACTGATATCTGGTTTTGAAAGTGGGGATTTTGGGGTTGTGATACTCTAATTTGGGGACCGTGATACCCTAATCTGCTTATTATAACTAATATTTAGTCTTATGCTTTTTATGTTAAATGTGTAACTAATATCTGGTTTGGAAATTGAGAATTTTAGAGTTTGTGATATCTTAATTTGGGGACTGTGGTACCCTAATTTTCTTCTTGTAACTAATATCTAGTCTAATACTTCCTGGTTTAAATGCGTACAGTTGTACCTCTATGTGTACATATGTAACTCTATGCATTCCATTAGTTTCTTGTACATGTTTTCAATCCATGCATGTTTCTTCTAACTGATATCGGGCATGCAATTCATGTCTTATTATTGTAATTGATATATGGTTTGATAATTCTTTATTTAAATGTATATAGTTGTACATTTATTCACTCTATGGGTTTCTTGTATCTGTATGTAGTCCATATTTGCTTCTTGTAATCAACATATGGTATGCAATCCATGTCTATTTCTTGTAACTGATCTCTAGTCTGATGATTCCTTCTTGAAATGTGTACAATTTTAGGTGTATGCACTCTATTAGTTTCTTATATATGTATGCAGTCCATATCTACCTCTTGTAATTGATACCTAGTATGCAGGTCATATCTATCTCTTATAACTAAAACCTGGTATGTGGTCCATGCTTGCTTCTTGTATTTGATATCTGGTATGTGTTGGTGCACTGATTCATGCATTGTATTGTCAATTACATGAGCGTATATGTCTGTCCTGTCTTGTGAGCCCTGACGAAGATTGAAGACTCAAGACTTAAAGACTAAAGCCGCTTTCCTTGTCCAAGAACAAGTTAAATCTAGTTCGAAAGGTACATGGCATATAGACAATCCATAGGATCCCAAAACACCCCATTAATGGCATTCTAATCTCGGTTAATCTTAGCCATTTGATCCACGGATTTCAGGTCAAGTCGATCAGGCTTGGACCTTTAGTGTGTAGGTGTCAAACTTTGGAAAAACACAGGAAAACCATTTTGTTTAGGCACCAATAGGAAGGCTGGAATTCAGCCTAAAAACAGGCCATGTATAGAGCTGGCCAGCCGGTCGGTCATAGTGCCCCCTTGTCTAACAGCTTTGAAAGAGAAAAGGGGGGAGTCTGACCGGTCAGACGGCAGGTCGGCTGCCCTATCCAACCGACCGATCGGCCAGTCGAGCAAGCCCGGAAACTGTTTAGTAAGCTTTACTTCAAGATTTTTTATATCCGATCGGTCTGGGGATCGGTCGGTTGACAGGTCAGACCTCAAATCCGGTCGGCCGAAGGGTGTCCCAGGTAGGTCAATTTTTTACGGATTTCTATCCGTTGGAGCTAGATTTTGGGCCACTATAAAGGCATATCTTGAGGTCTTTAATGGTATCTTTTGCACACCTATTAAGAGCATTGAGAGAGGCATTTAAGAGCATTCCCTAATCTCCTTTGCTCATCATTATTGCTTTGAGTTCATCATTCAAACCAAGTGATTCATGGCACTTCAATGAGCATACAAAGCTCGGTTTGAAGTTGAACTCAAGCATGGAATTCATGGATGTCCCAATAATTGAAGCTTCATCTTGAAGTTGTTTATAGCCATTAATGCTCGATTTGGTGGTTCCTACATTAACCATTACATTGAAATAGGTAAATGGAACACCAATAACTTCTCCCACCTACCCAGCATTAGTCTAGGAACATCATATTGCATAGGTAGCTGATTGTGGGAGCTTGGAGAGGAGCTGAAGCGTGTTGCGGCTGAAGCTACTCAACGACGTTAAATCGGGGGCTCAACAATTGTAAGTGTTTAAGCTTATAGAGTCCGTTACTTCTTCCTTCTTATTAAAATTGGGGTCAAGAGATTGTGACCCAATCTCGGGGTTATCCTTGTGTAGGACATGTGTGTCCTTGTCTAGGACATGGAAGTTCTTGCGTAGGCCTTCGACATGGGAGAATACATGCGTTGTCTTTGTGTAAGATTTGAGGAGTCCTTATGTAGGAATAAACCTTGTGTAGGTTGTAAAGGTTTATGGTGAACCTCATTTAAAACCATTGGATAGCGAAATCCAGCCACTCAAGGAGTGAGTGGATCAGCCGGGAGTAGAGTAGACTCATCATCAAACCACAATACATCTTGTGCAATGTGTTGAATGCTTGTGTTGACCATTATTTTTGTTTATTGCTTATGACCATGATGAATTGCACTCTAGATGTTTGATGAAATGCATGCATGACATTCTCTACAATCATCTTAGTTGCATCATTATAAACTTACACGCATATCAACTATTTGATCAAATACCTTTCTTAGTATAGTAGATAATCTAGAGAGGTCTTTTGGGATTGATTCACTAGCTTTGCTTGTGCTTAATTGGTAGATTGGATTGTGAATGCAATTAACTTTTAATTGGCAAAGAAATTGTTAAAAGTCCTATTGACCCCCCTCTAAGACATAAGCATACATTCAAGCTTATCTCAATAGCGGTGCAAACCGCAATTTCAGTATGTAGTCCATGTCTGCTTCTCATATTTGATAACTAGTTAAATTGTAAGTATATGTAACTGTATATAAAATGTCTTCAGTTAAGTTTGTATGCAACATGTGTAAATGTTCTAAATGTTGTAACTATTTTAACTCTTGTAATTGTTGTATTTTTTTGCCTCACAATGCATATTGTATGTGACCCAAATACACTAGTGGTGTAGGATGGCTTCACCTGAAGACATTGTTGTGACCCAAATACATTATGGAGGAAATTCTGTGTTAACCCAATCAAAGAAGTTGGAGTATGTTGATGGAGATACGAAAGAACTTGATTTAGACGTTGAAAGAACATCTTTTATGGACCTAAACTATCAAGCACGTAGTCTAGCGAACTATTCAGAGAATGAAACAATTGAAATAAAGTATAAGTAACCAGGAAAAAGTCTAGAATCAAGGATGGGAGTATGCCGATCTAATGTTGAGATGATACAGATGTTCCATCTCTATCAGGAAAAGAAGATAACGTTGTATTTGTATGTTTATACTATTGAGTGCAACATCAGAAGCACGTGGAGAATGATCAAGTGTAAGAGGAGGATATAAATATGAAAGTGCACAACAAGTACTTGAAATTGACAAAGATAGTGATGAAGATTGAAATGATGAAGAGGATGATGTTGAAGACTTGGAAATGATATATATGTCGATTTGGGAGGATCAATTTGAGCTCGATAGTTTGCAATCTACAGATGATCTTATTAGTGCACTTTTCTGTGGCATACTAGTGCACCTTATTTATCAATTACATAGGTCTGTGAGTCTAGGTGTTGGTTAAGTATAAAGAAGATAAAGACCGAAGACTCAAGTAAAGCTGCTGCATCAAGGAAGAAGAAATAGGTAAATCAGAGATGCCTTGGTGAGCCAAAACCCTTGAACCTAAACCTAAACCAAAACCAAACCTCTAGAAGACTTGACCTATAGGTAAACTTTGAGTCATCTTAGAATGGCCTTAGGTGTCCCAAAAGACCACCCATAGATAGGCCTTAGAGGTTTATAAGCTGTTGTAAAAATACAACTCAAGACGGAAGTCTTACAAAGCTGTCGACCGACCATCGATCGGCCGATGGAAAGGCGTCGGCCAACCAACCGATATAGCCCCAAAAGTGGACAACAACATTTATATGTCCCCGGCCTAATTTGGCCGGCTGAGTTCCAAATTTGACAAGCTGATGACCCTCAGTCGGCCGACCAACAGGTCTTGTTGGTTGACCGATAGATAGCCGTTGTCAGCCATTTTCTATCCGGTAAAGCTTTCTTTATAAAAGGGTTGGGCTCGGTTTGAGGGCTTGTGAGAGAGATTTTAGTGCATTAGAAACTACCCACATTAGTTACATCATTAGGCTCTAATCATATCCATTCCCAAGCCATCTTTCTTGTAATTTATCATAAGTTCAAGTATTTAATAGCTCAAATGAAGATGTGCTTGCTCTCTCTTGATCTCTAGATGTTTTAGACACCTACACCATAGGTATATCCTTAGTCTAAACCTATCTAGAGATCCTGTTAGAATTAGAAAATTGCTACAAGTCAGTTTTCTGTATAATGTTGCTCTAGGGTTCTGAGTAATGGAAACATTCATTGACAATCACAAGCATTCACAAAAGGTACACAAGAAGAGATATTGCAAGGCGAGTTTTATTCCAGAAATTCTGAGATTTTGTACATTCCAGGGTGTGGTCTGGCACGGGCCCTTAATTACATCGAATGATCGATGACCCTTGATTAAAAGGCATAAAACTAGTCAGCAAAGACTGTGGTCTTAGAGTTTGTGGTCGTAGAGACCTGTATTTATTTTGTTATGAACTGAGCCATCATTGTGTTAGTCAGACGTCTATGTTTCATGTTTTGACCGGAGATCTGGGTTGAGACTATCAAGGTTTCTAATTTAGAGGGATGACTCTAGGCCCACGCTTGTCATGTTTGAACAAGAGACCTCGGAAAGTCCGATCAGCAGTTGTATATACCTGAGTAGCCCAATCGATGGATGCCGTTTGAATGGGTAGGGCATCGACTATTATGTTGTGACAGTTCATAGTAATTTCTTTGTAAAGAATTAGAACTCTTTGGTATGGTTTATTATGGTGACCATAATCCCGTTTGTCTAGTTTTCGACCTTAATCAGGTCATCTTATGATAGTACGTATAAGAATATTACATTGACATGATTTTGGACATTGGCGATCTCTTTCCGAGAAAACTACTCCTTTCATCGCGTTGGATTGGATCGGACTCTGAAGGCATGCATTTTACTTATTAGGTACCCCGGATGGGTTATTTGACTGTTCCGTTGTATCCGGAATGTTCGAAATACTCAAAATAGATCCTAACATGGCCTAAAGACACTTAAAATGAGGTCTAACGCACCCTTAAATGTCTTCTGAAATATGCTGATTTTTTTGGTGCGTCGAACCATTTTTGGACACGTCGAGCTTCAATGTGTCAAGTAAAATTTATGGATGCGTCAAGGCATTTTATGAATGCGTCGAAGTCCAATGCACCTTTAAATTACTTTTCAGTCTTTGCTGAATTTATGGGTGCGTCAAGTTGATTTTATGGACGCATCGGACCATTTTATGGATGCGTCGAACTTCGATGCATCCTAAAATTATTTATCTGACTTTGTTGAATTTATGGATGCGTCAGACTATTTTATGGACGTGTCTGACCATTTTATGGATGCGTTGCCACATTTATATTTTGTAGGATTCAGACCTGCAGTGATCTGGTCGGAGTAATCTTTCGATGAAAGATATCGATGATCGGAAAGGAATTTCGGTGACTGGAAAAAAATTTCGACGGTCGAAAAAGGATTTTGGTGAGGGTTTCTGGCGAAAAATTTCAAGTACCTAGGGGATAATAGCTATCTCTCTCTCTCTCTTAATGCGTACAAATGAATAGTGCAGAGGGGTATTTATAACCGAAAATATCGAAAACTGACCAATGAGGGGTTGCCACATATGACACACCCCAAAAATAGGTGCGTGGGGCTTCGACGCATCCTAAAATGATGTTCTGGATTTCGCTGATTTTTTTGGGTGCGTCGACCTATTTTCGGATGCGTCGAGCTATTTTTCGGCTGTGTCGGACTCCGATGTATCATAAAATCATTTTCTGATTCTTAATGAATTTATAGGTGCGTCAAACTATTTTTCGGGTGCGTCGAGGTCCAATGCACCCTGAAATTGTCGGTTTAGAATTTGCTGAATTAATGGACGTGTCGACCTGATTTTTCAAGTGCGTCAAGCATTTTATGGACACGTCAGAGGTCCGATGCACCCTGAAATGTTTTGTTGAATTCTAATGAATTTAAGGGTGTGCCAAGTGGAATCAACAGGTGCGTTGACGAACTTTTTGTCTGTGTCAATTGGGTTTTACAAAACAAAGGGTTTACGGGGCCAGCCTATTGATGAATGGTCATGCACTGCTTATTATAATTCATAATAAAGATATCTGCTTGATTTTGGACGGTTCCAATCACAGTGATTCGTGGGGCCCGCTGGAGAAAAATAGCTAAGTATCGAATCTTTTGCAAATCTCAATTTTAGGTGCTTTGAGTGGAATTTTATGGGATTTCCTCGAAGTACATGTATATTTTATTTATTTTCGAGGATACCAACGTTTGGAACCCCAATAGATGCCCCTCCGGTGCGTTGTGCTGGACGTGTGACAGTTCAACGCAACGCATCAGACTTTTGGGTCCTTGCTATAAATAGATAAGATAGCCTTATTTTCATTCATTTCTCATTCATTATTGTGCATTTCCTCTGCCTTCGACGCACCCTTTTATTCACCGACGCACCCGAATATTATCGCCAACGCACCCTTTAATTGTTGCACGCACCCATATATAGAGGTGATGGGATTTTCTGGGTGCGTCGAGCTTTGGCGCACCCGAATATTCAACTTGGAAAATTTCATATTTTAAGGGTGCGTCAGGCTTGACACACCCAAGTATTGGAACTTGGCTGAATTTTGGCATTTTGAGGATGCGTCAAGCTGGACACACCCCTCGTCAGATCTTGGGGAAACTTTTGGATTTTAAGGGTGTGTCAAGCTTGACGCACCCAATTATGCAAACTGGGGGAAATTTTTGAAAACTTTAGGGAAATGTTGGGTTTTGAGGGTGCATCGGGCCTGACACACCCAAATATTGGATTTTGAAAATCTTGCAATGTTATCACTTTAGGGGTACGTCGAACCTGACGAACCCAAATATGGGACTTCTGGGAAATGTTTTGGAGTTTAAGGGTGCGTCAGGCCTGACGCACCACTCGTCAAAACTTATGGAGAATTTGTTCATTTTAAGGGTGCGTTAGACCTGACGCACCCAAGTATTCACCTTGCGGAAATGTCTGATTATAAGGATGCGTCGGGCCTAATGCACCCAAATATAAGACTTAGAAGAAATTCATGAATTTCGAGGTGCGCCAAGCCTGATGCACCCTATTTCCTTAGGCATTTCATGCCTTTTTTTAGGGTGCGTCGAGCCTGATGCACCCAAATATTCAATTTAGGCAGATTTCAAGATTTTGAGGGTGCGTCGGGCCTGAGGCACCCAAATTTCAGGACTTGGAAGAAATTGATGAATTTAGAGGTGCGTCGGGCCTGACGCACCCTATTTCCTAACTTAGGCATTTCATGCCTTTATTAGGGTGTGTCGAGCTTGACGCACCCAAATATTCAATTTAGGCAGATTTCAAGATTTTGGCCCGACGCACCCAAATTTCAGGACTTGGTATTCTTCTGATTTTAGGCCCTTTTGCATGATTAATCCAATGGTATTTATTATACCTACTTTCTGGCCGGTAAAGCTGTTCTTATGGTAACAGGGATTGTCATTTTAAAGGGTACGAGGTCCCGGACTTCCATCATAAGTTCTCATGTGCACAACTATTATCCGGAAGTGGTATCGGGCCTCATACTCTGTGAAAATTTTGGACTATGCCGGGCTGAAGATGATATCTTCCCGTAGTTTTAGTGATTAACTTAAATAGAGTTTAGGCGTACCTGTGCATGCCTTCCTTGATTTTGACTTGATCTAAATGCTTTCATGTGCTTTCTTTCTTTCCCCCTTTTTATCGAATCGTTATGGTTCTCAAATCGGGTTTCTAGTCTTGTTTTCAGCAGATAATGGCTAGAACCCGTGCTTCTCTGCACACTTCCCATGATTGCCTTCGACGGCTTCTCAATTCTCTCGATCAGCCTGATGCTTGGTCATCCCTTGATACTCAGCATGATGAGGTGTCTGATGCTCTGTCTTGGCTAGATGCTGATTCTCGCCCTATCTTGAAGGCTATCCAGAACATCTCCCTCATGGCCTCCATTTTTCAATGAATATCGTGAAGATACACTGGGTCTGATCAGCGACTTCCCCTTCTGAGAGGAATTGGCGATTCTTGAGGAAGTGGAGCCTCCTGTGGCTACTTCCTTTAACAACTTGCTGGGCAAGTACCATTCTCTATAAATAGAGAATCGAGTAAACGAGAGACTGTTGAGCGCTTAAATGTGTATATTCTAATCCCATTTCATCACTAACTATGTATGGTTTTCAAGCTTAAAGACTATTCTAATTCATGGTATTGGTGGTTAGAGGAATGAGAGAGAGTTCACTCAATTGATGACTACAAGAGCATATTTAGGAGCCTTGGATGAAGACCCAAGGTGGGCTATAGAAAGAAGAAAGCAAGGAGAGAAGAGAGAGGAAGGAAGGAAGGAAGAAAGAAAATCTAAGAAAAGAGTAGTTAGACTGGTCTAGACCAGTCGGCCAAACAAGCTAGACTGGTCAAGACCGGTTGGCCAACAGGTCAGGCACCCTTCTGGATTCTCTAGACCTCTGGTAGACCGGTCGGCCAGCCATCTCGACCGGTCAAGACCGGTCGACCAACAGGTATGTTGAGCCTCCAATTTATACATGTCATAGCCCATTACATCACATTATATGCATAGTTTTCATGTTTAAAGATTAATCTAATACATGTTTTTGTGATTATAAGAATGAGAGAAGATTTCACCAATTCATGGTTAAAAGAGTCGCTTTGTATGCATTGAAGATCAATAGAACAAGTGCCAAAGAATGGTGAAGAAAGAGAGGAGAAAGAGAAGAAGAAAGAAAGAAGAAAAATGAAGAGGAATAGGAGCCAGACCAGTCAAGACCGGTCGGCCAACAGGTCTCCCCCCCCCCCCCCCCCCCCCCCCCCCCCCCCCTTGTATTTCTGGACTGTCAAAGGACAGGTCCGACCGGTCGGCCACCTAAGCTGTCTTCTACAACACTCTCTGGACCAGCCCAAAACAAAGTTCGACCGATCAAGACCGGTCGGCCACATGCAAACAGCGGGTTTCACTTTCTAATTTCGAATTTTGGGTTTCCTAAGTGCGGGAGGACTCCGTAGTTCCGTGATTCTTCCAAGTCGGTGACACCTCCAAGCTATAAAAAGACCACCTCCACTCTCTTCCTGAGGCATCAACAACGTGGGGAGCAAAGAGATCAAGACCCAGGAGGCTTCCTAGCCTCCTATAACTAGTTTTCTTCTTCTTCTAGTTCTAGTTTTTAGTATTTAATGTTTTCTTTTAGCTAACCTCTTAGCTAGAGCTAAGAGATGAAGTTTGTAGTTTGTTTCAATGCTTTAATTCATTTCTTCAAGTACCCTTTACTTTAATTATGGATTTTCAAGTTCTAGTTTGAATAAATGTTGGATTTTTAGAAGTTTTGTGAGAGTTTGTGTACTCCGGACATGAGTTCCTTACAATTCTCTGAGATTACCATGATTGGGTTGTTTGAATTCGAATTGTAGTAACCCTTGAGCATGCCGTAGTCTCTTGGCATGGTTATTACTCCAAAGGCTACAAGTTTAAGTTCTATGTGCTTCATTAGAACTAGAAATCTGATTTTTAGATTTAAGTGGGATTGTTTGTGCTTGAATGTTATATCCTCCAATTAGATGAGAGATAGGACTTTGATTCTAATTGTGTTGTGCTTGGATGAATGAATTGGCATTGGACTACTACAAGTGGATCTTTGATGCTCTAGTTCTTCTTATTTTCAAATTTTTCTATTTTATGTGAAAAACTATTTTCCTAAACTTTTTAGATTCTAGTTATTAGAGTAGTTGGAATTGTTTACCTCTTTTTCTGTGGATCGACCTTGGTCTTACCGAGAATTATTACTACATCGCAGCCTTGCACTTAAGCCGAGCGAACAAGTTTTTGGCGCTGTTGCCGGGAAAAGGTTAAACGGTTCTAATTGTTCTAGTAGCTATAGAGTAATTTTAGTTAGGTAGGATTTTCAGTTTTTATAGAAGTAGATTTTCTTATTTTTTTTTCTAGATTACTAATAATTTTTTGTTTGATTTTGTAGGATATTATTGTTGACATAGATCTCACTCTATTACGTAACATCTCCCCATCTCTCGTCTTTTTGTTCTTTTTTCTACATTAGGGTAGTTTTCAATTCCTTAAAATTTCATCATGTATGATTGGACGAATGGTGTGTATAAGTACCTTTTGGAGGATGAGGCGTCGGATTGGGGGATCCAAACTCATTGTGATCGGGATCCCTCCAAGCATGAGTATTTTTCTGAGATTCAAAGAACCTTCACTACCCCACCACGTAAGACAATTCATGAATACATTAATGAAATTAATATACATATTGAGACACGACGTAAGACAATGGGAAAATACCGGAATGAAGTAAAATCAAATAATGATCATCCGGGGAAAACATTACATGATTACCGGATTGAAAATAACATGAGTATTTCACCGGTTATGGTAGGAGTTATGCAACAACAAAAGGAATGGGTGAATAATGGCCAACCAGTTATGACAATGCGCGATCACTTGTATGGATATGCCTATCAACCATCATATAACTCTTCATCCTACAATGCGTATGGTCTTAATTAGGAAAACCATCATTCTCCTTGTTCAAGAGAAGAACCAACCGTGGTTATTAACAATCACCCTAAAACGTCTTCCTCTTATGATGACATGTAAACGCAAATACTTGAAGAAGTATGGAATGAGTATGTAGATGAACAATCAAATCAAGCTTACTCACCATCTTGTGAAGACATTAAGCCCGAAATTGGGAGAATCGAATCAATCCCCTTTAATGAGGAGGATGGGGCTACCCAAGTCCCACCTTCTTCGGATTTAATGAATAGACTTTTAGAGGAGATTGATCTCGATGATCACAATGTCATCATCAATTATGGTGAGTCCACAATCTCTTTTGGATGCTTTGAACTTAAAGATGAAGAGATTTCAATGACGGTTGACGAACCCGAGGAATCCATTAAATCTGAAAGCGATAGTGGGGTTACTTACAATGAGGGTTCAGTGGATGCTTATGAACCTATGGTTTCTTTTTTTCAAGGGCATAATGATTATGAGTCTCTAAAGGATATGCATGCTAGAGAGATGGCCGAGGTTGATATTTTTTAGTCACTCTACCAACTTGACATGCTTAATTTTAATGTGGACAATGAGACTCCCATGAGTGAAAATTCAGATTCTTTGGACAAATGTGTGGCTCACTTTGAAAATTCAAACGACCCCATTATTCAAGAGATTGTTAAAGCCTTGCATACTTTCGACTTGGTGTCTCATAGTAGGTATGGACAACCTAGTTTGGAAGAATTTCACTCCATGGAGGGCGAGTCCCTCACCATCGAAACTGAATTTCACTCCAAGTAGCTAGTGTAATTTGCTGAAATTCAGCAACTTCTTTAGCAAGCTCCGATTTTTTAGGCCCAAGTGCGTAAGTATTGCATAATTCTGAAAGTTTCTGAGGCAGTAGAGCCTCTCTACTATAAAAGGACACCTAGGGGTGGATCTAAAGGTATCATAGAAAGTTAAGGAAGTCGTGGGAGGTGAAGGAGATCGCTGTGGAGCGTCTGCAGCTCCTCCAAACTTGATTTTTTTATATTTTTTATTTAGTTTTCTTTTGAGTTTTAGTTTAACCTATTAATGGTTGGCTAAACCTCTTAGCTAGGGCTAAGAGGTGAAGCTTTTAGTTGCTTGCAATGTTCAATTCGAATTAGTTCAAGTAGTTTTGGGTTTTATGAAGAACACTTCTAGTTCTAGTTTGAAATAAAATTAGTATTTTTAGTTAATCTTCTATCTCTTGTGATTTCTCTTATATGGGATGTTTTGATTACTGAGATTGTTTACTGGGGTGTTGATTGATAGGATTTTGGGTTGTAGAGATCCTAGATTCATCATGATATGTTGGATGCTAGGAGATCTTACAAACTAAGTTTCCTAAGAGCTTATCTAGAACTAAACTAGAAGGGGTTCTTATCTTTTGATTTAATTTGAGATAGGTGTTTATGTATTGATTTTGATTCAATAGAAGTTCAATTCATACTTCTAAATCAAGTCTAGTGACAAGGCTTGAGGAAGAATCATGAATGTGATCTTGCTTGTTTTGTGAAGGATTGGGTTGTGTGATTGAATACACCCAATGCCTTAGTTGATTATGAGAGGACCATATTAGTAGATGATCCATCTATGTTAGATGCATTATGATGATTTGATTACTCTATATTCTGATTGGATAGGGATAGAACTTGGATTCCAATTGTGTTATTTGCTTAAATGGTTTGAATTGGCGTTGTGAATGATTATTACTGGATCCTTGGTGCTCTAGTGTTTATTTCCCTGATTTAAGTATAAAATAGATAGTTTTATGTTCTTAATTTTCACCCATCGATACAAATCCGAATTTAGCCCATTTTAGTTCTAAAACTTAGAATTGTTACGAAAATCCCTGAGGATCGACCTCGATCTTACCGAGAATTATTACTACATCGCATCCTTGCACGTGAGGCGAGCGAACAAGTTTTTGGCGCCGCTGCCAGGGATTAGGTTAACGGTTCTAAATTTTGTAATTAGGGTATAGTTAGGTTAAATAGGTTAGGTTAGGCTTCATTGTTTTAATAGGTTTTTGTCATAATTTTTTACTACTAATAGATTTTGTTTGTTTTGTAGGATTTTTTTTCTCTAACATAGTTCTTCCATCCAGTAACCCCGTTCTAACTCAGACTCATTTAATTTTTAGTTTTTGCTTCTTTTTTTTTCAGATTTTATATTAGTTAGTTTTCGTGTGTTTTATGCCTCATTGGGAGCGTGATCATACATCGCGACTTCTAAGTGATGGAGATTTAGTTGAAAGCCTAGTCTATCACAGACAAGTTAGAAAACGTCTAGGTAATTCTAAATCATCTGACATCATGGCTGAGAATGAACCACATAATGTTGAAGATGTTGAGCATGATGCACCACCAATTAGGATGGAACGTAATGAGAATGAGGAACAATATGTTCTCTGGTTAAAACATTGGGAGATTATCTACAACTGGAGAGAACAACCACGTCTTCCTGCATTATTTTTCCAAATAATGCAGGAAACGTAGACCTTAAACCGAAAATTATCAAGTTACTCCCAAAATTTCATGGACTCAATTCTGGAAGTCCATATGCGCATCTTAGTGAATTTGAGGAGATAGCCAACACCTTTCACTTTAATGATGTCTCCCAAGATATAATCAAATTTAAATTGTTCCCCTTCTCTCTAAAGGACAAAGCCAAAGCATGGTTTCAATCACTTAAACCTAGAAGCATCGGGACATGGGCTAAAATGACCCGAGAGTTCCTTAAAAATTACTTCCCGGTTCATAAAACCAATGCACTAAGACGGATTATCATGAACTTCTCCAAAAAAGGAGATGAAACATTTTTTCAATGTTGGGAGAGGTTCAAGGATCTTTTATTAGAGTGCCCACACCATGGTTATGAAAAGTGGCGCTTGATTGACTTTTTCCATGCTGGATTGAGTTCAAACATGTGCCAATTTATCTAAATGATATGCAATTGTGAGTTTTTGAACAAAGCACCCGATGAATCTTGGGATTACTTTGATATGCTAGCCGAGAATGCCCAATCTTAGGACATCTCTAATCCGACTAGTAATCCCAAGTCAACCCCAAGAGAGAAAGGAATACATGTATTGGATGAGGAGGAGGATTTAAATTCAAAGATGGTGAGTCTCACAAAGAAGGTTGAAGCCATAGAATTGAGGAGTGTTAACATGATAACCACCGGTGAGGCCGCTGAGAGTGTATGTGGTATTTGTGAGAGTGATGTTCACTTGACAAAAGATTGCCCAACAATCCCTGCATTTTGAGATATCTTGCAAACTCAATCGAATGCTATAAATGCTTACCAACGCCCCTTTAATGGACTAAATTCTAACTTAACTAGTCCTGAGTGTTGGTGTAAACCAAATTTTAATGGGAGAAATGGACCCATGGTAAATACAAACAATGCGTCCCAAGGGCCTCCTCAAAAGAGCACTCTTGAGGACGCGTTCATGATTGGTCAAACTCAGATAAATCAGTCCAACACGCAAGCCATGAATGAACTTAAAATTTCGGTTGAAAGAATTGAGATACACCTAGGAGTTAGGGAGAAAGGGACTGTTTTAACCCAATCTCATCCTAACCCCAAGGAACAATTGGAAACGAACACCAATTCTTCAACCCCTCCTCATGTGGAACATGTTCAAGCCATCACCACTCTTAGAAGTGAAAAAATAATTGAAAAATCTGAACCGGTGAAGGCCACGAAGCCTAATGACCTGGTTGATTTTAAGAGTGAAGGTGAATTGAACAATGCTCCACAAGATGAAGAGCCGGAGCGTGTGTATAAACCTGTGGCCCCATTCCCCCAACGTCTTGTCTCAACAAAAAGGCCAAGTGAAAATCAGGACATCCTAGAAGTCTTCCAACAAGTCAAAATCAACATTCCCTTGTTGGATGCAATTAAGCAAATTCCTTCATACGCCAAATTTCTAAAGAATCTATGTGCCGTAAAGTGTAAGCAAAACGTGCACAAGAGAGCATTTTTTGCGGAACAAGTGAGTACCATCATACAACATAACACTCCCTCCAAATTCAAAGATCCTGGAAGCCCTACAATCTCTTGCATGATAGGTAACTTCCGGATCAATAGAGCACTTCTCGATCTAGGGGCTAGTGTTAACTTGATTTCCTACTCGGTATATGAGCAACTTGGACTTGGTGAATTAAAACCCACCAAGATAACTTTACAACTTGCGGATCCCTCCGTTAGAATACCGAGAGGAGTAATTGAGGATGTGTTAGTCCAAATCGATAAGTTTTACTACATCGTAGACTTTATCGTTCTGGATACACAAGCGGTTACAAATCCATGCACTCAAGTTCCTGTCATTCTAGGCCGACCATTCCTAGCAACCGCCAATGCTATAATCAATTGTAGGAATGGGGTTATGAAAATATCCTTTAGAAATATGACTATGACGCTGAATGTGTTTCACTTACACAAATAACAAGATGATGAAGATGAGATCCACATGATTAATTTCATATATACAATTGTGGATGATGATGAGCCACCCTTAGCTAAATTTTCTAAAACTTTAGAAGTTTGCTTGGCTCATTCCAAGGAAGAAATAAAATTGGATATTAATGAGGCCTTAGAAGAGCCAAAATTGGACAATTTGATTGACAAGACACCAACTGTTGACTTGAACAATTTTGTCATGCAGGAAGTTGATGGATTGGTGCTTGATTTGCCTATGGAGAGGCCAATTTCTGAATATGTAGTGGTTAAGGACTTATTCCAACCTACACAAGTGATCGAGAAGGTCAAAGTTTCCTACACTCTAGAAGAGTGTTTGGCATATTTTGAGGATTGGTATGATCCTATGATTTGTGACATTGTCAATGCCTTAAGGGAAACTTCACCGGTGCCCACAAAGACTCCTTCAACGGAGTGTAAAATTGATTTATTAATAGTGGAGGCACCGGTAGAATCTAAAAATGTGGAGACCATGACGACTTGTGAGAGAAGAATTTCAAGTCTCCACATCTCTTTGGTTTATACAAACCGAAGAGCACCATCTCTGGAATGATCCTTATCTGAATAATTTTTTCCCAGATAAGTTGGAAAGGAAATTCATATTTGATGAATTACAACCGAAGAAATCTTCCTTTCCCAATACATGGAGTGATAACTTTGAGAAACCTGCTGAATTTTTTCAACAGGATTTTCAATGGATTAGAATGACGAACATCACTCATGTGCACTATGAAGCAGGATGGTGGATGGTATTACAAAAAAAGCTTTTACTCCACCTACTAATTCTGCTAAATTTCATTCCTTTGGATGATCTTGTGCATCAAGATTAACCTCCTAGTCTGACGGAGGTATAGAGTAGTTTCATTTATTTTAATTGTTTAGTTGTTTGGAGTTGCAGACTTCCATAATCGACTCTCTTAGGTACTCTCGTTCTCACTCCTTTTTTTTTTTATCATTGCTCTTATGATTCATGCTCATTGCATATCTTTTTACATTGAGGACAATGAAAGATTTGGTTGGGGGGTGAGATTCCTCGAATCTAGCAATTTGTGACATTTCGAGTAAGATTTTTGTAGAAATTTTTTAATTTTTCTGAAACATCAAAACTCTTTTGGAAAACTTTGTTTCTATGCACTTGAGATGTCATGAGTATGAAAGGATGAAAGATGAAATGATATGATTTTGAAATCTCTAAATTAACTTAAACATAATAGTTTTACATGTGAATTCCCCTATTTATATGATCGATAGAACATTTGAACACTTTTGAGTCTAGTCCACATTACACAATTCTCATGATTTAAAGGGATTACTATACTTGTAGATTGATGAGACTGAAGATTTGAAGTGTTTAGGAACCAAGCCGGGGTACTTTGTCCATACTTGTCTATGGGAAAATAATGAAAGATATAGATTTCTAAAAATCCTATCTAATATATATTAAAAAAATGAAGGATAAAAATATGGGAATGATGGAAAATATGGTGGAAAATTTCGAAAAGGGCTACCTATTACCAACCGGGGGATGGTCTACCCGTACCTAAAGCTGGAAATGAGAAGTAGTGTGAAAGCCGTCGGAAGGGCGGTAAGGTAAATTCCTGTCATAGGCTTGTTGTTGATCTGTACACCTTTAAACCCATACCTTAACTGATTTATGAAGAAGATAATCCCGAAATTTCATGAGATGAGCATTCACTTAGCACACTAGGTTAAATTGTTCAAATTCTTCTATTTATCTATCAATCAGCGGGAAATCCATATGAGTACTTGTTATGTTCTTGAAAGTTTAAGGTTTCAACCTCTATCACTTACTTTTTCCAATTTTTGCACTTGCATGTCTTAGAGTGTATAGAAGCATAGTTTCTGAAGGAGAGTTGGATTTTGGAGAAATGAATTATTTCATGCATGTTTTGCTCGGGACTAGCAAAATGCTGGTTGGGGGGTGTGTTGAGCGCTTAAATGTGTATATCTAACCCCATTTCATCACTAACTATGCATGATTTTCAAGCTTAAAGACTATTCTAATGCATGGTTTTGGTGGTTATAGGAATGAGAGAGAGTTCACTCAATTGATGACTACAAGAGCATATTTAGGAGCCTTGGATGAAGACCCAAGGTGGGCCAAAGAAAAAAGAAAGCAAGGAGAGAAGAGAGAGGAAGGAAGAAAGAAAGAAAATCTAAGAAAAGAGAAGCTTGACCGGTCAAGACTAGTCGACCAACAGGTTGGGCACCCTTTTAGACTCTCTGGACCTCTGCTAGACCGGTCTATACCGGTCGGCCAGCCATCTCGACCGGTCGGCCAACAGGTAGCCAGTGTAATTTGCTGAAATTCAGCAACTTCTTCAGCAAGCTCCAATTTTTTAGGCGCAAGTGCGTAAGTATTGCGCAATTCTGGAAGTTTCTGAGGTGGTAGAGCCTCTCTACTATAAAAGGACACCTAGGGGTGGATCTAAATGCATCATAGAAGGCTAAGGAAGTCGTGGGAGGTGAAGGAGATCGCTGTGGAGCGTCTGCAACTCCTCCTAACTCGATTTTTTTATATTTTTTATTTAGTTTTCTTTTGAGTTTTAGTTTAACCTATTAATGGTTGGCTAAACCTCTTAGCTAGGGCTAAGAGGTGAAGCTTTTAGTTGCTTGCAATGTTCAATTCGAATTAGTTCAAGTAGTTTTGGGTTTTATGAAGAACACTTCTAGTTCTAGTTTGAAATAAAATTAGTATTTTTAGTTAATCTTCTATCTCTTTTGATTTCTCTTACATGGGATGTTTTGATTACTGAGATTGCTTAATCGGGTGTTAATTGATAAGATTTTGGGTTGTAGAGATCCTAGATTCATCATGATATATTGGATGCTAGGGGATCTTACAAACTAAGTTTCTTAAGAGCTTATCTAGAACTAAACTAGAAGGGGTTTTTATCTTTTGATTTAATCTGAGATAGGTGTTTATGTATTGATTTTAGTTCAATAGAAGTTCAATTCATGCATCTAAATCAAGTCTAGTGACAAGGCTTGAGGAAGAATCATGAATGTGATCTTGCTTGTTTTGTGAAGGATTGGGTTGTGTGATTGAATACTCCCAATGCCTTAGTTGATTATGAGAGGACCATATCAGTGGATGATCCATCTATGTTAGATGCGTTATGATGATTTGATTGCTCTATATTCCGATTAGATAGGGATAGAACTTGGATTTCAATTGTGTTATTTGGTTGAATGGTTTGAATTGGCATTGTGAATGATTATTAGTGAATCCTTAGCGCTTTAGTGTTTATTTTCCTGATTTTAGTATAAAATAGATAGTTTTATGTTCTTAATTTCCACCCATCGATACAAATCAAAATTTAGCCAATCCTAGTTCTAAAACTTAGAATTGTTACAACAATCCCTGAGGATCGACCTCCGTCTTACCGAGAATTATTACTACATCGCAGCCTTGCACTTGAGGTGAGTGGACAGAGACTTCTTGCCGATATCCTTCCGTATGCGGCGGAAGCCTGGGATTGTCGTGTAAGGATTTGGAGGTCGGTGAAGGATTCCTGGAGAAAGCGTGAGAGGCTTACGGGTGAAATACCTATTGCAAGACGTCAGGCTAAGCTGGAATATTTGAACCTTGATTCGATAGAGAAACGTATCTATGATCTGATGGATTTGATCTCAAAGGAGATCCGAATCCAGGCGAAAGTGGATGAATTGAAGGCTCGGGTTCTTCAACTTTTACATGACTGAGATCCTTTTCTAACGGTGGGGAAAAGATCCCTGATTTTGTGTCACTTTGTGATGAATTTAATCTTTCAGATGTCTTTGAACAATCATGACAATTAACGCATTCTCGAATTATTTTTATGGTTAATGAATGATGATCAAACTCTTCCCTCTTCTCTCCCATCTCTTCTCGTTTGTATGTGTGTTGATGATATCGGATTTATGAATGTTGTCACATTATTTCCCTCTTTGTTGGTTTGGGTGTAATTTAAGGTCCTGGTTTATTTATCTGGCATTTGTATATTTCTTCTTCTCTACTTTGTATTCTTTCGGATCTTGTGAGTGCCGATTTCTTTCTGCGTGCATTTTCCTTTGCTTTGGGCCGTATTTAAGTTTCTTGTGTGCTTTTGCAGATCGTAATGGCAAGTGATCTACTCCGTCTAAACGTAAGTGGGCAACCCTAAAAAAGGTTAGTAGGCCTTTGGATCAGAATCCTCAGTAGTTTCTTCCTCCCGAGACCTTTAACTTTTATGAACGCATCTTGAAGTTATCGAAGGATATGCAACGAAAGATTCTGTGTGATAAAGTTGTGCCACCTCCTCCGCACAGGGGTACACAAGAACAATGGGATGCTTGGTATGCTCCGCTACGCGGTTTTCGGAGTGATGAGACAGCGGGATCTGAGGAGGGTGAGTCGGTTCCTGTCCAATCTGCAAGGCATGGTCGCCCGAGGAGGGCCAGTAAAGGTGCCAAGCAGGTGTATCTGGAGAAGCAAGCCAAGTCTAAGTCTGATAAGATGAAGATTGTTTGCTCAACTATTAAGCTGGTCACATCACCTCTTATTATACGGAATCCTTACACACGAGAATATATCAGATATGCCAGGAGCTTTCAACGGCATCGTTCTCTCCCGAGCATTGAACCTTCCGATGTATGCCGCACCAATTCCTTTTTTAGTGTGGATACTTAGACGTCTACTCCTGTGCCGTTCCTCGACTGTTATTTGTACGAGAATGGAAAACGTCAAGCTGTTCTTGACCAAAAGATCGTGATTTTCTTAAAGCTGAACCACGATCCTCATCGACCCTTCCCAATGCATTATTTTGAGACTCTCCGCCAGAGGTTCCACCATCTGGGAGATACTAAAGTTTGTCTGTCGGGCGCGTTCCAAACCCGGGGTCATCTGATTGCTCATCCTGGATATGAAGCTTGGGCGAATCGAATTTTGGATCGACACTGGGAGGCCCTAAAAGCGGTAGGCCTTTTCAAGGCTATTGCGGTGACGTCAAGCTATTTCTGTCATGAACTGTGGGTCTACAAAGGATTCCTCAACCACTAGTGTTTTATCACCAATTCTTTCCATCTACCGTAAGGAGAAATGAGTATCTCACTCTAGGACTTGAACCGGATCATCAGTCTTCCAATTCGTGGGAGGATCTATGACGAATGGGTCCCTAATGATGACAAGCTATCACTAAAGAAGAAAGGGGTGAACGAGGGCTTCTTCTCTCCAGCTTGTTATAAGCTATTTGCGGAGCTTCTGTAATTTTAGGGTTTCAAAGATAAACTTTCCTTTGAGGATTGGCTGGTCTACTCCAGCCATGGTTTATAGTATCTTGTTGCAATTGTGTGCTAGCATTTCGTTCTATCTTTCTTTCTATTAATGGTCTCTTTCTTCTTTCAGCTTGTATTATGTAACTTACGACGAGGATCGTGGGGATAAAGTGTTTCTGGAGAAGAGGATGAAGGAAAATTTTCCTAGGCCGAACAAGTTATCTCCGACGTGCGAGCTGGTCGGTTTCTTGGCATATTGGCTGAGCTGTGTAGTCTTGCTGAGTTCCAAACAGGCCAATAGTATAAGGGTGTCTTGCTTCACTATTGCAGGAGCCTTAGCGAATGGTCATCGATATGCGATAGCTCCCGCGGTCCTATGTTCTCTTTATCGGGCCTTTAGTTGTGTCATCAGCAATAAGGACCGTGCTGCCTTTGGTATGAATTTTGCTTACTGTGGGTGGTGTTTTCTGTCTGGATGGCTTGGAGTATATTTCCCCTAGGTATACAATATAGAATCCGGGGATTATATTTAGAGAGGGGTGATTCTGCTGTACTTTTTTCAGAAGCAAAAGATGGTTAGCAGAACCTGAACATTGTCAAGGAGAGGATTGCTCGGTACGACGAAGTCCACTTTTTTCACTTTTCGGGCACTAAAAGTAGGGATTTAATACTGTGCATGTACGATGATAGCATTGACTATAATAAACGCTCATTTCTGATGGCCATTCGTCCATCATCGCTTCCTTAGCGTGAAGGGATGGAGTTCTGGAGAGAGCCATACTATCCCAATTACTTTGCTCGCCAGTTCGGGTATGATCAAGGGGTACCTGAGACACTGGAGCCAGTAACTCGTGAGCATCGGGCATATGGTGTTGGGCTCATTCACTGGAAATGGATGTGGCGATAACTCCTGTTAACTGGGACCGGTTATTCTTTTACTATCCTTGGGATGAAGTATGTCACTAGGGCTTCCTTCGGGTGGATGAGATGGTGGGCTCACCAGTATTCGTTAATCCGGAATGGTCTTCTTCATGTCACTGATCCCGTCTTTGTTACTCCTTCGGTTATCAATCCAGTTTTGCTGATGGACTTGAATATTTGTCGGAGCATCTTCATCATCCTGCTACACCGAGTCCCGGAGGCTCACAACTTCTATAAATGTGGTAATTGATCACGAGAAACCCGAACATACCCTGGAAGGTTAGATTGCTTATGGGGAAAGAAATATCATGCAAGAGAGGCCAAAGTTTCTGTCTCTCGAGCCTATTGATGAAGTACCCCATGAAGGTAACGTCCTAAGGGGTAATGATGGTAATGCCTATGGAGATGGTGATGATGATGATGATAATGATGATGGCGGAGATGGTGGTGGCAATGGTGATGATGGTAATGGTGATGGTGACGATGGTGGTGGTGGAAACGCATCGACAAGTGGTCGAAGGAGTTAAGGGAGTTTGCCTAGATGCTCTGCTCCTGGGGACAGTGATGACGAGTTATCACCTGAGCGAACTGGTCCTTGAGTGAAGACTACTCATCGCACTTTGGTTGTTGATGGAGGAAAAATATTAATGAGATGCGCAAGAAATATGATGCAGAGAGATCGCAGAAACGGCTCTCTGAGGTTGCTGGTGATGTTCTGACTGGTGATATAGGTGTGGTTAGGGAAGAGGGTGAGCTAAGTTCTCAGGCTAATTTGAATGGAGATCATCACACTGGAGAAGGTAACGATGATGAACAGGTGTATGACAGATCTATTCCTGAGGCAGATGTAAAAGCTATCTTCATGGACTTGGATGAGGAGATGCCTGCTGAGACTGTTCCTCATTCTGATAATCCCGTGGCTGAAGCTGAAGCTGACCAAGGTTCCGTTCCTGAGACAATCGTCACTGCCACGGTGAAGGGGGTTGTTCCTCCCTCGACCCTTCCCTGTGCTGAAGACATTGTGGTCTAGCTTCCCAAGAGGTCATGGCTTTTGTTACCGAAATAAGTGTACCTAAACCTACCTTGGAAGCACCTCCTGCTGTTGGACCATCATCAGCTGAACCTGTTGTGGAAGCAGCTCTCACTGCTGGACCATCGTTGACTGAACCTATCGCGGAGGCTCCTCGGGGAGTTGAAGTTCCTGATGTAGAAGCAAATGCATCTGAACCCGCTGTGGAAATACCTCATACCATTGTGCCAACACTTAGTACTGATATTCTTGAGGTCGTGATGCTATCTTCTCCAGAATTACCTGAGCCATCGACCGAGAGAATGACTGAACCTGCCCCAGTATTGTCTACGTCCACAGCCTCAACTAGCACTCCTGTCGTTAACGTCCCTGAAGTCACTGGTATATTACTTGTCTTCACCATTTTGGCTGTCTTCTTTCTTACTGCGGTTTCTCTGTACTCATTTTTTTATCATTTCTTTATGTCAGCAACTGTTCCCGTCCATGTTCCCACCCCTATCGTTTTGCCTGAAACATTCATTTCCTCTCTCCAAGGCCGATCGAGGGTGAAGGCGGACCTTTTGAAGAGTCTTCTAACGAATATTGCTGACTCTCTAAAGAATGGGGATGAATGGTCCATTTTAGATGACGGGCTGCAAGCGCTTAAACATAACGCTACATGGCTCGGGATTGACGTCTCCTTGATGGTCGGTCACATGGTCCTTTTTAGGGAAGGCATGGCACAACTTAACGGGGCGAAACATTTTAGAGTTGATCCCTCTGTTGAGGAGAAACGTGGTCATTTGCAATCCCTTCTTCCAAAGCTTGAATTATATGAAGTAGAAGTGACCGCGGTAAGGCAAGATTGGCAGGTTGCTAATGTCGAGTATCAAGGGGCTACAGATCGACTTGCAGAGATAGACAAAGATAGCATAACTGTAGGTTGAACGCTCGGCTGCCCATCTTAATCTCTCGTCTGCTCAAATTTGGTAACCAGAGGACTCATCTGCAGTTATCCGTTGAACAGCGTGAGGCCGAATGTAATGCCATACGGAATCAGGTTACAGACTTGAGGGGGTTTCTTCAGAGCGTTCCTAATCCTGCGCAGGTCTTAGCCGAGGCGGAGGCAGCACAAAGGGCAACTCAGGAGTCTGCAATTTACTTATTAGAACAATGTTTAAACAATTTGAATTCTTGAACCATGTAATCATTTCATTTTGTAATTTGTCGAGACGTGTTGTGATGATGATATTGTAATGATATGTATACTATTTATGTGATTTTTTTGTTATATCTTTGATCTACTTGATACTTTGCTTGTTTGAATTTAGGTGTGAAAATAGATTAGACTATTTTGAAAGGAACGTCCCCCTGTTAAGACTTAAACCTACGCTTATGTGAAATGGATGTAGCCGAGTCCTGATTTAAGGCTCATCTTTCTATTCCAATTCTTGATAGTCTTGAAAAGGGCGGGGTGATATACTTGACACGTCTTGGGTCTTAACGACTTTCCTAATACCTGTGTAAACACACACAAAATAAATGATTAATACTTAGAATTGTTGTGTGGTATCATTTCTTTTGGTATTTGTTTATTACACTTTCCCTCTAATGGGGTGTTTATAAATCACAATAGTAAGCTACTGTCAAGTATAGTATCTTTTGAAAAACCGGCCATTCACCAGGGAACTGATGCCCTACCCCTTGCAATCGACTACTCGATAGGCCCCGTTGGAATAAGCTTCATCAACGACACACATCGGATCCCATTTCGGGTTGAATTTATTTTAGGGCCTTGAGCTAGTGCCGGACATTTCATCATCAGTACCAGATCACCCCTTTTGAACGACTTGCCCCGAACTAGTTTATCATATGCAACAGAAATATGCTTCTGATACATTTCGAGCCTTTGCTAAGCTGCGAGTTTCTTTTCATCTAAATCATCAAGCTCGGTCATTCTGGTCTTGGCGTTTTGTTCGGATGTCAGGGAGTGCCGGAGTGTGGCCCGTAGTGACTCAACCTATATTTCCATCGGGACTACCGCCTCCATATCGTAAACCAATGAGTAAGGTGTGGCTTTGGTGGCAGTGCGGTATATGGTCCGATATGCCCACAATGCTTCGGGCAAACACTTATCCCAATCTCTATTATTTTCTGCTATCGTTTTCTTCAAAAATTTTACGATAATCTTGTTAAAAGCTTCGGCCAGTCCATTCGTAGGGGGATAGTAATGTGTCGAATGACAGTGATTGATCTTGAACTTCATGCACGACTTGTGGATGGTGCCATTCTTGAAGGGTGTTCCGTTGTCGGTGGTTATCTTCTCGGGAATACCATGTCAGTATAATATAGTATGATGGATGAAACCTTCGACATGTTTGGCCTTCACATTCCTAAGTGCCACTGCTTCAGCCCACTTGGAAAAGTAATCAGTTGCGGCCAAGATGTACTAATGCCCCTGGGAAGAGGGTGGGTTGATCGGTCCGATCAAGTCCATGCCCCAGGCTGGGAAAGGTTAGGACATCACTGATTGGTGCAACTCTTTTGGTGGCGAGTGTATGATATCTATGTGGATCTGACATTAATAACATTTCTTGACATATTCTATTGCACTCTTGTCATCGTGGGCCAATAATATCCCATGTGTCGAACACGGTGATGTAAGTTTTTGCCTCCTTGGTGTGCACCGTACTCTCTCCCATGAGCCTCCTTTAATGTGGCATATGCTTCATCTTGGTCTAAGCAACGCAGCAACACTCCCTCATATGAGCGTTTGTAAAGAATGTCGTTTTGTATTATAAATGAACCAGCGCGTCTTCTAACTTGCGTGTGTGACTTGGGATCTTCGGGTAGAAACTCATATTTTAAATAGTCGATGAATGGCCTTCTTCAATCATTTTCTTCTGTAATTTTAAAGCAATGGATGGGGTTTGCACTTGATTCACCACTACATAGTGCAGCTCTTGGTAGGATTCTTCTTTCTTCAATTATTACTTGGAGTGAGCTACCCCATGGATTAGCCAGAGCAGCGGCCAGACTGGCAAGCGGGTCGGCTTGTACATTCTCTTACCTCGGTATTTGTGAAATGTTACTGTTCTGAAATTGATCGAACAATGATTGCACTTAATGGTAGAAAGGCGATAATTTAGGTTTGCGAACCTCGTATTTTGTCGTCAATTGTCCGATGACTAGCCTAGAGTCACCATAGATCTGTATCGCCTTAATTTGCATTTCTAGGGTTACCTATAGTCCGATGATGAGGGCTTGATATTCTGCTTTGTTGTTGGTGCAAGCTGGCACGATCGTAAATGAGTAAGGCAGTAAATCTCCCTGCAGACTGATGAATATAACTCCTACTCCTGCCCCTGTTAACCTAGAGGCTCCGTCGAAGTACATTTGTCAGAGCCGCGGTTCTCCAACCATCATTACCTAGTCATCAGGGAGATCGCATTCAATTTCTTCACTACTTGGGACTGGATGCGTAGCGAGAAAATCTACGATTGTCCTTTATTAGCTTGGGCTGGGACATATATATGTCGAATTTTGAGAGAAGAAGGGCCCACTTAGCTAGTCGCCCAGACTGCATAGGTCGTTTCATAAGAAATTTGATTGGATCTACCTTGGATATCAATATTATTTGGTGCAAGAGGTAATAGTGCATAAGTTTCTTCATAGTGAAAATGAGGGCAATACATATATTCTCGATTGCTGAATAGTTAAATTCGGCCCCTACCAGCGTGCGGCTCAAGTAATATAATGCGTTCTCTTTCTCTTCTTTATTCTTCTGTGCTAGGAGTGCTCCTAGTGAATTATCACCCACTGCGATATATAGAATTAATGCTTTCCCTTTGATCGGAGATGCGAGGACCGGAGAATTTTTTAGCATTTCTTTCAATGAATCAAAAGACTTCTGACAGACATCATCCCATTCAAACTTGATGCTCTTCTTGTTAAGGCGAGAAAACGGCTGACAATGACCGGCTAGGTTTGAAATGAATCTTTTCGGGTATGCTACATAGCTTTATAAACTCTTCAAATGCTTTAAATTCTTCGATGACGGCATTTCTCTAATGGCCTTAATCTTTGTAGGTTCGATCTCTATACCCCCGTGCCTGACAACGAAGCCCAAAAATTTTCCTGAAGCAACTCCAAACATGCACTTTAACGGATTCATACGGAGACTCTTCTTGCACAATCGCTGGAACACTTGCCTCAAATGTTCTCTTTGCTGTTCATGATTAGTTGACCTCACAACCAAATCATCCACATAACATTCAACGTACTTGTGCATTATATACTGGAATATAACGTGCATCGCGCGCTGATACGTTGCCCCTGCATTCTTCAACCCGAAGGGCATTACGCGGTAACAGTAGATGCCGAGCGTTGTATGAAAGGCTAGAGCTTCTTCGTCCTCCAGGGCCATATGGATCTGATTATATCCTGAATATCCATCCATAAAGGACATCACTGCATATCCTATTGTGCTATCAATCAACAACTCTGGAATTGGAAGAGGAAAATCATCTTTAGGGCAGGCTTCATTGAGATTCTGGAAGTCGACACAGACCCGAATTTGTCCACTCTTCTTCTTGCTTGGCATGATGTTCGAACTCCACCGGGGATACTTTACCTCTCGGACGAACCCGGCCTGGATCAGCTTCTTGATTTCTTCCTCGATCTTGGGTACTATGTTATGGTGAAACCATCGTTGAGGTTGCTTCACTGGCTTCTTCTCCTTCATGATGCTCAGCTTGTGCATGACGATTGTTGGATTGAGCCTTGATGTTTCTGAGTAAGTCCAGGCAAAAATAGCTTTATTCTCCCTCAACATTAGTATGTATTTTTCTCTTTTATCTTCCCAAACGTTTCTGCTCAGGTATGTATTCTTGGGTTCTTCGAGAGTGCCCAAATTTACTTCTTTAAGTTCATCAATTGTTGGTTGTCCACCATCTTCCAGTTGCACAAGTGCAACACTTGGTTGGATAATGTCAGTAGGATCTTGCAACTGCATTTCTTCTATAGGGCTGATAGTTACCATATTCACGCTTGCCTTGGCTCCTAGACCCTCTCCATTTCTGTATACTTGCTTGTATTTTTCGAATGGAGCTAGCAACCTTTTCTTCATGATTGAATCTTGACTGGAGAACCCCATATTTCTCATAATCTTTCGACTGGCTCTGTTGTACCTCTTTTCTTCTATTGGCTAAGGTCAGGTGGATAGTCTTTCCTCTTCTTCTTCTTCTGATAACGCTGGTTGACTTGGCCCTGAATGAAACTTGATATCTCTCTGAGTAATATCCCTTGATGGCACAAGGAATTGGCTGAGAGCTCTCGGGAATGGTTTGATTCTTCATATCTTGGGTATTGATATGTTGAAGCTGGATTTGAGCACACTCATGTGTTGATTTGAGATCAGTTTTAACACAGACTGCCTTGGCTGACGTAAATGCTTTAGTACCACATAAAACTTTTTTGTGATTGGCTGAGGTTGGTTTTTCGAATGATACTGGGATTTCCCTTGAGTGATAGGCTGAGGTTTACTTTTCTGTTCGAACTTTTCACCCTAAGGTTTTGCCCCTTACCCTTTTTTCATTACATCGGGCTTCTTGCCGGTTTTACTATTATCAGTCAGGTCATAATTTTGTGTGTCGGCCAAAAATGACTCAGCTACTATGTATGGCTCAGGGTCTGCTGCTACCCTATATTAGATCCCACTTCTATTGTACTTAAAGCACTGATGATACGTCGAAAGGATCATGCGATTCTGATGGAGCCAAGGTCTTCCCAGTAGAAGATTGTATGTTTTCACCACATCGATCACCTGACATGTTACCTTTATCGTTAGTTCTTCGATTTCTAACATCACCGTGATTGATCTGAGTGTATGCTGACCGTCTTGATCGAACCCTTGAATCATCATGAGGCTTGGGCGTAACGCCGATTGCCTGTAACCTAACTTCTGTAATGTCTTCAACGGCATGATGTTTACGACAGACCCATCATCTAACATGCATCTCTTGACCTCTGTGTCCCTGATCGTTCCTATAACCATCAATGGACTGTTGTGATCTATTAATTCGATCGTACAGTCTTCTTCTAAGAAAGTGATTGTCAAGGGATGGTCGACCTGTATAACTTGTGACACCGATGTATACCCTTCCAAAAATTTATCTATATTATTCATTTGTTCTTCTATTTCTATCATCGTAACTTCTTTAACCTCACTGTCAAGTAAGGCGTTGATTAACATCTCTCTGTATACTTTCGAGAGACATAAAGCATCATAGATACTTAGGTAGGCGGAGACCTTCCGCAAATGTGACACAACATCGTATGCTATTAACGCTGTTACTGGTTTCGGACTTGGTTGACTGGTCGTGGCCTTGATAACTCTCTTTCAGTTTATGCATGCGGGGCCTTTCCTGCGATTCTTTTGTGATAACATCTTGCATCGGGTCATCCGACCTCGGAGGGGTACGGTCAGGCATCTGTCTTCCCGATCGTAAGATGACTGTATCAACTTCTTCCTTGGTTGCTTGCGAGGTTCCTTCAGACGGTGTTTGTTTGATGAATGATACCATTGCACAATGTGCCGTGCTCATCGCGGGTTGTCTCTGCCCCTGTACTGTTCCTTTCCTTCCTCTTCCTCTGTTCTTCCTTCGGTTAATGAGCCTCTGTCTATTCTCAAGTCTTTTCCTGTTACTGACTAGAGTCCATAGTTCTTCGGGCTCGGAGAATGAAGTTGGTCGGTTAGTATCGTTTCTTATTGGGATCGCTGAAACTGTCCCTGCTGTTTCCTTCATCGTCTTGGGTGCCTTCATACTGATGACCCCTTGATTAATTAACCTTGTATCCTTCCCTTCAAGGAGAAGTAATCTTCTGTCTTGTGGCTAACGCATTGATTATATTTGCAATATTTGGGATCGTTTATTAGCCCAACTTCATGGGGACAGATAGTTTCTGGTAGACGCATTAAACCTTCTTTGATCAGTTGTTCCATGATAGGAACTAGTTCGGCCATATCAAATGTATTTGGGCCATTTGCCCTTTCTCTTTCGGCTATGGACACGCGTCGGGGTGCATAGGGTCTTTTACCCTCGTCTTGAGTAACTACTGCTTTTGTCTCCGGCTTGTGATATGTGGCAGGACGTTTTCATACTTTCTGGTCTCTGCCCTTATTGACCTGATGAGTTTCCACTATTCTTCCTACTTCTCTCTTTTGTCTTTCGGGTTTGAAGTTTACCCGGGACGCTGCTTCCTCTACTAGGTGTGCTTTCGTCGCTAGCTCGCGAAAAGAATTGAAAGTATTGCCTGGCAATCCATACGAGATCATCGGATCCAGAGCCCTCAGGCACATCTTCATTTGCTCACCTTCACTAGGCAACTCACGACACTGAGCTGCCATGGTCCCCCATCGATCGATGAACTTCTCAACCGGTTTACCATTTCTCTGTCTGACCAATGCTAGGTTTGTTAATGAAATCTCCCTCTCTGTCGCAAAGAATTTTGAGATGAAGCTATCTTGCATTTGTTCCCATGTCTTTATAGAGCTGGCTAGCAACGACATGTACCACTGGAAGGCTTTCCTTGTCAGGGTGTATCCAAACAACCGCATACAATACTGCGGGATGGTAGACTAATTGCCTAAAGCGATTAAGAAGTGGGTAATATGCTTTCCGGTGATCCTTTGCTGTCAAAATTTCTAAAGTTCGGACATCTGAAGTTGGCTGGGAAGGGTACCTCCTCTACCTTTGGTGGGTACGGGACCCGATATTTGTAGCTACCTCTTTTCTCTTTCTCTTTCTCTTGTTGCATTAGATAGGCTATTGTCTGTGATAACTCTTCTCGTGACATGTGCGATGTAGAAAGTGGTGCACAATCTATTGGCGCGACCTTGGGTTGGACGGGTGGTTCAGGCTTAGCTGGACCTTCTGCTGCCCCTTGGGATTCTTCCGCTGACTGGCGAGTAGGCGGTGCAATACTTCTGGTGGCATTCTGGGCTATTAAAGTAGTCAAGGCTTCCTGAATAGCCTTCATTCGATCATTTGTTTTGTGATTAGCTTCAACTAATCTGTTAATATGATCTTGGACTGGTGGTAGTTCTTCTGCTTCATACGGTCCTTCTTCTTCTACTACTACTACTTGAACCATTATTACCTGCATTGGCTGGAACTTCTGAGCCGGCCTCTGTCTTGGTTCGATAATCGCTGTAGGCTTGGATTTCTTTATGTGCGCGGGCTTGGTCGGCCTATGTGTGACACGGGTAGCCCTGGACAATGGCGGAAAATGCTCGTTTGTCATTGCAGGTACTTAGGGCTTGATTGATATAACCTGACCGTTGATAGGGATCTTCTGCCCCCATTTCGGCTGTCACTCTCTCCTGACCATGGAACGGGATTTTATAGCATTCGCCCTTTCGTATGCAGCTATGACGGCTACTTTCTTCTGCTCTTTCTTTTGTTCTTTTTTCTATCGTCAGGTTTCAACCAACTGCCATTCTGAGTTTGAGATGACTATTGTGGTTGCGGTGAAACGGGGGAAGCTGAAACCCCCAGCGGCAAGGAAGATGTACGGACTCGTCATCGAGTATGCCAACTCTTCTGTCTGCATTAACATCTTCCTAATTCTGCGGTGTTATAAAATTATTAGAACAGTTCATAAATGCGGTCGAGAGCATAAACCCATCGATCGCGATGTATAAACTGATGGAAATAAGCAAGAATGAGACAAATACGTGTAGTTGTGGAAGTGTGTGTGGGTTTGAAAACCTTTGATTTAATGTCTATTACCTTAAAGATGAAGGGAAGAATGTTCTTGTTGAGAGTCATTAGTTTGGCGCCCAAAGGCACCGAAACATTATGCCTCATGCTGACTTTTTCACATATACATTTGTGTTTGTAAATGATTAATCTTGGAGTGCTTCTATACTCAGAGATAACCAGAGATTCTGTTACGGTTCATTCCCCAGCAGAGTTGCCAGTTTGTTAGAACTAGAAAATTACTACAAGGCAGTTTTTTGTATAATATTGCTCTGGGGTTCTGAGTAATGGAAACATTCATTGACAATCACAAGCATTCATAAAAGGTACACAAGAAGAGATATCGCAAGGCAAATTTTATTCCAGAGATTCTAAGATCTTGTACATTCCAGCCTGTAGTCTGGCACGAGCCCTTAATTACATCAAATGATCGATGACCCTTGATTAAAAGGCATAAGACTAGACAGTAAGGACTATGGTCTTAGAGTTTGTATTCGTAGAGACCTGTATTTGTTTGTTATGAACTGAGCCATCTTTGTGTTAGTCAGATGTCTATGTCTCATGTTTTGACCGGAGATCCGGGCTGAGACTATCAAGGTTTCTAATTGAGAGGGATGACTTTGGGCCCACGTCTGTCATGTTTGGACAGGTGACCTTAGGAAGTTCGATCTGCAGTTGTATATACCTGAGTAGCCTAACCGACGGATGCCGTTTGAATGGGTAGGGCATCAACTATTATGTTGTGGCGATTCATAGCAATTGCTTTGTAAACAATTAGAACTCTTTAGTATGGTTTATTGTGGTGACCATAATCCCATTTATCTAGTTCTCGACCTTAATCAGGTCATATTATGATAGTACGTATGAGAATATTACATTGACATGATTTTGGACATTGGCGACCTCTTTTCGAGAAAACTACTCCGTTCATTGCGTTGGATCAGATCAGACTCTAAAGGCTTGCATTTTACTTATTAAGTACCCCGGATGGGTTATTTGACTGTCCGATTGCGTCCGGAACATTCGAAATACTCAAAATAGGTCCTAACATGGCCTGAAAACACTTAAAATGAGGTTTGACGCACCCTTAAATGTCTTCTGAAATATGCTGATTTTTTGGGTGCATCGAACCAAATTTATGGGTGCGTCGAACCATTTTTGTACGCGTCGAGCTTCAATCCGTCAAGTTGAATTTATGGATGCGTCAAGCCATTTTATGGATGCGTCGAAGTCCAATGCACCTTTAAATTACTTTTCAGTCTTTATTGAATTTATGGGTGCGTCGAGCTAATTTTATGGACGCGTCGGACCATTTTATGGATGCGTCAAACTTCGATGCATCTTGAAATTGTTCGTCTGACTTTGTTGAATTTATGGATGTGTCAGACTATTTTATGAATGTGTCAGACCATTTTATGGATGCGTTACCACACTTATATTTTGTAGGATTCAGACCTGCGGTGATCTGGTTGGAGCAATCTTTCGGTGAAAGATACCGGTGATTGGAAAGGAATTTCGATGACCGAAAAGAAATTTTGGCGGTCGAAAAAGAATTTCGGTGAGGGTTTCTGGCGAAAAATTCCAAGTACCTAGGGGATAATAGCTCTCTCTCTCTCTCTTAATGCGTATAAATGAATAGTGCAGATGGGTATTTATACCCGAAAATACCAGAAACTGACCAATGAGGCGTTGCCACGTATGATGCACCCCAAAAAGCCTTCGACGCACCCTAAAAAGAGAAGTGTGGGGCTCCAACGCATCCTAAAATGATGTTCTGGATTTGGTTGATTTTTTGTTTGTCGACCTATTTTTTGGGTGTGTCGAGCTATTTTTCGGGTGCGTCGGACTCCGATGCATCTTAAAATCATTTTCTGATTTCTGATGAATTTATAGGTGCGTTAAGCTATTTTTCAAGTGTGTCGAGGTCCAATGTAACCTGAAATTGTCGGTTTGGAAGTTGCTGAATTAATGGACGCGTCGACCTGATTTTTTGGGTGCGTCAAACATTTTATGGACGCGTCGAGGTCCAATGCACCCTGAATTGTTTTGCTGAATTCTGATGGATTTAAGGGTGCGTCAAGCGAAATAAATGGGTGCGTTGACGGACTTTCCGTTTGTGTCAATTGGGTTTTACAAAATGAAGGGTTTATGGGGCCCGCCTATTGATGAATGGTCATGCACTGCTTATTATAATTTATAATGAAGATGTTTGCTTGATTTTGGATGGTCCCGATCATGGTGATTCGTGGGGCCTGCCGGAGAAAATGGCTGAGTGTCGGATCTTTTGTAAATCTCAATTTTTAGGTGCGTTGAGTGAAATTTTGTGGGATTTCCTCGAAGTACGTGCATATTTTATTTGTTTTCGAGGATACCAACTTTTGGGACCCTAACATATCCAATTAAGTAGAATTCCTCCATGCAACCAAATCCTACTAGTTGTTGAGAATTCACCACCACCTTCTAGCACCTTCAAAATCTCTTTGGAGCATCACATGTAAGGTAGCTGATTATGTGGAGCTAAGGCATTGGCAACACATCAGCAATATGATCGGGGGAGAAAATAGGAGTTGATTGAAGCACGCGAGAGAGGAGATCAAGTAACCCAAGCGACGCTATGAAAGGGGCTCAATCTGACAAGTGTCAATTGTAAGAGTCCAATTGCACTATTTCCTTGTGGATGATTGTGTGTGCGAGTTTGTAATCAAACTCGACCAAGTCTCCAAGGGGAGCCTCCGACGGGAATGTATGCGAGGTTCTTGGATTGGAATCGAAGGGTTAGGGGGGACCTTGTCAAACTCCTGTGTTTGATGGAACCCGTAAACATCTTGGTTGAGAGATGAACCAGTAAAATCTCCATCATAGGTTGGGAGGAACCTTGTTAAACTCTATAGTAGGGTTGAATCGATTTAAAACACCTAAGTTGGGAGGAACCTGATTAAAACTCCCTAGTGAAATCCGGTGTGCTCAAGGGATGAGGAGGGGAACCGAAAGTGGAATAGGGAAATCGAACTACTATACATGTTTATGCTTAAGATTATCATTTGAGTTATTTCTATTCAAGCATTGTCTATTTAATTGTTACTTGTATGAATATTGGAATGAAATGTATGCTATGCATTGATAAGTAGATTGTCACACATGTATTGTAATTTCGCTTCTAGACTAGTTGCTTAGGTAGTTATACCATTAGTAGTCAAAATAATTGCACATTGATTAGAAGCTCAAAATGTTGCATCATTGTAATCTATGTGTTTAGGCTAATTTGGTTAATTGCATTATCTTTTGTAGCCTTTGTAATTGGACTCACTTATGCTTGAAAGCTAAGTGTTCTTGCTTAACTAGTTTAATTAGGCAAGATTTTTTAAAGGATTTTAAAATGGTCCTAATCACCCCCCCTCTAGGACTTAGCCATATATAGTTCTAAGCTCCGTAATCTTCTGCACATAGCGTAGGGTATCTCCCTAATATAATTTCAGATCTACCTTATGATGATGAGGAGGTCGAAATGCACGAGTTCACTAATGATAATCCAAACTTCTACATTAGGCAAGACTCCGATGATGTGGAAGCCTTTTGTGCGACATTTCGACACTATTGTGTTGTATGTGGGATTGAAGTGTTATTGGGGGTCCCAAAATGTAGGGGCCCTCAAAACAAGCAAAATGGTCACTCACCTCCAAAAGAATTCACAAAATACCCTCCGAACCCACGTAAAATGGAAATTGACAAAAATCCCCTTACTTAGCTAATTTGGGCTGAAATCTCCGGCGAGCCCCGTAAATCATCGTGATCAGAACCGTCCAAAATCAGGCCAACATCATCATCATGAATTATAGTAAGCAGTGCATGTGATTTCATTATCAAATGGGCCCCACAAACCCATCAAAATTCAAAACCCAAATGGTGGAGTTCAAAAGTCCGTCAACGCACCCATAAAATCAGGGTCCCACGCACCCATAAATTCGGGTACCTACGCACCCGAAAAATCAGCAAAAAACAGAAATTGGTTTAAAGGGTGCATGGAGTCCCACGCACCCCAAAAATGGGTCCACGCACCCACAAATTCACAACATTTCAAGATCTTCATTTACGGGTGTTTTGGTGTCCCACGCACCCAAAAAATGGGTCCACGCACCCATAAATTCACCACATTTCAGGATCTTCATTTAAGGGTGTTTTGGAGTCCCACGCAACCCAAAAATGGGTCCACGCACCCATAAATTCACCACATTTTAGGATCTTCATTTAAGGGTGTTTTGGTGTCCCACGCACCCCAAAAATGGGCCACGCACCCATAAATTCACCACATTTCAGGATCTTCATTTAAGGGTGTTTTGGTGTCCCACGCACCCCAAAAATGGGTCCACGCACCCTTAAATTCAACAAATTTCAGGATTTTCATTTAAAGGTATTTTGGTGCCCCACACACCCCAAAAATGTGTCCACGCACCCTTAAATTCGACACATTTTATTATTCTCATTTAGAGGCATTTCGGAGTCCCACGCACCCGAAAATTAAGGTCCCATGCACCCAAAAAATTAGATATTTGTAAAACCTATTTCTGGGTGCGTCGGACCTCTGCACGTCAATTTTAAGGTGCGTTGAGGGTATTTTAGGGGTGCGTGGCACGTGGCAGCCCCTCATTGGCGGGGTTCCGGTATCTTCGGGTATAAATACCCCATCCAATGATTCATTTCTACGTTTTCAGAGAGAGAAAGAGCTACCATCCTCTGGGTATTCGAAATCCCCGCCGAAAACCTTCACCGGAATACTTTTTCGATCACCGAAAACCCTGCTCGGCCGCCAGAATACCTTTCCGATCACCGATATTCTCCACCGCAGGTCTGAATCTTGAAAATCACTAAGTGTGGGCACGCACCCATAAAATGGTCCCACGCACCCGAAAATGGCCCACGCATCCATAAATACAGGTCCCACGCACCTATTAATTCGACATAAATCAAACAAGTGCACCGGACTCCCACGCACCCGAAAAATGGCCCACACGTCTATAAATTCGGTCCCACGCATCCATAAATTTGACGAAATTCAGATTTGCATATTCGGTCCCACGCATCCGAAAAATGCCCCCACGCATCCATAAATTCATAAAAAAATCCGGCACTTTAATTTAAAGGTGCGTTGGAGCCCACGCACCTATAAATTAAGCCCCACGCACCCAAAAATCAGCCAATTATAGAACATGTTTACGGGTGCACCAGACTCAATTTTAAGTGTTTTTGAGTTCCGTCTGAGCCTATTTTGGGTATTTCGATTGTTTCGGACGCAATTGAATGGTCGAATGGACGTTTCAGGATCTCTAAATGAGTAGAATTGCACTTCTTCGAGGTTTGACCCAATTCGACGTGTTGAATAAAATGACTTCTCGGAAGGAAGCCGCTAGCATTCAGAACTATGCAAATATGTCATCATTTATATCTACTGTAAATATATGATCCGATTTGGGTTAAAAGCTAGACAAACGGGATTATGGTTATCATGATAAACCATATCAAAGAGTTTCGATTCTCTACAAAGCAATTGTTATGAACTGCCATAACTCAACAATCAATGCCCTACCCATCCAAACGGCATCCGTCGGTTGGGCTACTCAGGTACACACAACTGCGGATCGGTCTTCCCGAGGTCATCTGTCCACACATGACAGCTGCAGGCCCAGAGTTGTACCCTCTTAGTAAAAAACCCTGACAGTCTTTGCCCGGATCTCCTGCCAAAACATGGGACATAGACATCTGACTAATATAGAGATGATTCAGTCCATAACAAAACAAATACAGGTCTCTACGACCATAAACTCTAAGACCATAGTCCCCGCTGACTAGTCTTTTGCCTTTTAATCAAGGGTCATCGATCACTCGATGTAATTAAGGGCTCGTGCCAGATCACGGCCTGGAATGTACAAGATCTCAGGATCTCCAGAATAAAATTCGCCTAGCGATATCTTTTCTTGTGTACCTTTGTGAATGCTTGTGATTGTCTATGAATGTTTCCATTACTTAGAACCCCAAAGCAACAATACATTGACACCAGAAAATGTCCTTGCTTCCAGTTTCTAGTTCTAACAAGTGTCATACATAAACAATGATCCAAAGTGTGTAACCACAAAATGCAAGAAAGAGAACTGCCCATGGACAGTACATACTAGCCTTCATCAGAATGGTAGGAATTTTATGGTCAAAGTACATATAGATGAACATGCGTGTGCATCCATCAATGATATAAGAAATCAGATTGCTGCGTTGGCTTGGGTCTGTACACAGATTGAAGACATGATATGCAAAGACCTGAATGCTAAGGTGCATAAATTGATTGCACGTATGAATACGCAGTTCGGGGTTGAGTTACCTTATCAAAGAGTGGTATGGGAGAGAATTAACCCACAAAAAGATTGTCGGGTTTGTGGAAGAGCCTTTTAAAATGATACCCATATTCGCTCATGCTTTGTTGAATTGTAACCCAAACAACATTGTTTAGTACCGTTGTGAGAGTAGCGACGGTCGAAGATTTAAAAGCCTCTTCACCTTTCTGCATGTGTCTCAATAGTTTTATTACTGTAGGCAGGCCGTTCTTAGGCCTTGATAGATGCCGTCTTAGAAGCAAATTTAAAGGTTTCATGCTATCCACTATAGCCATAGATGCGAACAATGACATAATTTCGATAGCAATGGTTGTTGTTGAAGGTGGAAATAGAGATAGTTGGATGTGGTTCTTTGATGCCTTACGTTGTGGGGTTGGAGAAATGAGAGAGCCAGTGATAATATTTGATAGGCAGAAAGGATGGTTAGAATCTGTGCAGCAGATATTTCTGTATGCTTATCATAAATTTTGCATACGTCATATTTCTGTACGATTCATAGGGAATGTGAGAATACAACTAGAACTAGTCTAAAGTAATGTTAAGATCTAGGAAAATCTAGCGAATAAGATAGGGTAAAACAATAATAATAAAACACCAAGGATTCACTTTTAACAATCTCAATATTTAATTCATCGATTCATCTTTTATAACTTAACTAGAACCGAATTTAAATTCGTTCTAATCAAAAGATAATTCTGTTAAACCAATCACAACATCCAACAAGTTATGAATTTAATTAAATGATTCTCTTATGAAGTACTTAGACATCAATTGTAGGGAATTCAAGGCATCTATTATGCCCAGAGTTTATAATAGATTAAGAAATTTTACAGATCGATTCATTCTCTAATTAAGCTAATCAATTACACTTCAAAGAATCCAATGTACCCGGAGTTCACAATGGATCCAGAATTAAACAACTCAAAGGTTTATAAAGTAAATTCAAATATAATTCAATCAAATAATTATCATAAAATTCAATTTATGAATCAATAAACTAAAATATTGAAATTAACTAAAAACTTCACCCCTTAGCCTTAGTTGAGAGATTAGCTAAATATAACAAACTCTAAAATAAAAGAAAAAAAATAGAAACAAAGAAAAATTAAAAGAAGAACGCAGAAGGAGAAGCTCCTCCCTTGCTTTTTTTTTTCTCTCCTTTCTTCAATGATACCCTAAACATGTCCTAAAATCATTATATAACAATTTCCACTGACTTTGGAGAGTCTTACTTAAATTTAGAAATAAGTTATGAACTTCTGAACTTTTTCAAAAAATCCCCCAGGATAGTTGATCGATAGATCTATTGACTTAACTTAATCCTTGATCAACTTAACTTCTCAAAAAACAGCTAGTAAGCAATTTTTAAAATTCAGCCGAATTTCAATTGATCAAACTCCAACTTCAATCGATCGAACTTTGTAAAAATTATCCAACAAGTTTAGTCTAAAATTAGAAATTTCTTCGATTAATATGGTCGATCAACATCGATCGAGGATCTCTTGAACATATTCCTAGGTCGATCAAATCTTGCTATTTTTCTTCAATTTCAAAGCTCGATTCTTCCAATTTTTTAATAATGCTTCAAACTTGATTTCTTTTGATCTTCTCATGCTTGATCATCATCTTTTTAGTCCTTGTGGACATTGGACTCGCATTTTCGTTAGGCAGGGATCATGGCTTTTCACGGGTTTGCCTCTTTTGAGAGCTTTCAAGGTTGACGGTTTGATGTTTGATTGATTGGAGTCGCCACTAACTAGTTACTTCGACTCTACAGTCCACTAGACCTGTAGAAACATTAGAGAAGGGGATCCGAAGATAACTTCTCCTCTAAAATAATTTCTTGATCTATGGTCAGAGATTCGAGGTAAGGGACCATGGTTACAGGGTGGGAAGGTGTTAGGCACCCACTCTACCCGTACTGACGTACGGTCTCTACTCCATAGAATCTACGTGTCGCTGCTCCCACGCACCATTACTAGTAGGTCGTGATTTCCCCCTTATTGATGTGATGATTCTAACTGACCTCACCGAAGCATTCATTCCTCTCATATCATAAGCACTCTGTGTTTAGATAGGGAAGCACGTTTAGTCTTCCATACCATGATTTCAAGATCATGTTGTCATTCATCACTGACAATAGACTAATATTTAAAGGTTAAGATCAATTCTCATACATTCTCATAGAAGATATGCTATGTGATGCTATATGGATGTAGGTCTGATTAGTAAAAGTTTTTGATAGGCAGGTTTCGATTAAATCGGCAAGCCGCAGAGCATACGCTCGAACTGATAGGTGTTATGAAAGATGTATGACGGTGTGTTTGATCAGTTAGAGTTTCTAATGGGCAAGATCCGATCAAATCGGCAAGCCACAGAGCATACGCTAAGACTAATCAAGTGTCTACAGTGGATATGATGAGTAGGGGGTTGGAAGAATAAATAGTGTTGCATCATGCTAGATATGTATAAGATGATGCTGATATGCGAATGACTGGATGGATGGAGGTGTATCATGAGCTAGCTCGAGCAACTTGGATTAAGACTTGGATGACTTAAGATGCTTAGACCAAGGTCAGGCTGGACCGGACAGAGGCTAAACTCTTCTCACTCACTCGCACTCTCCTTGGTGGAGGAAAGGGAAGAAGGTGAGTCGTTGCTCCGGGTAGAAGGCTCTGGATTTTTGAATTTTTCTAGATGATCAAAATGAATGGGAGAGGGGGTATTTATAGCTACCACTAGTGATAGCTCCCGTAATTCTAGACGGGTGGCCCCCAGGCGGCCCCCTGGGGTTGCCCATACAGACGCCCTCCTCCAACTTCGAACAATTGGAGCTCCGAACCTGGAGTGTTCGGAGTACTTTTCTGGTTCAGTTTCCTCCAAAGCTGAGGGTTGGAGCTAGGTTCAGGTTCAGGTTCGATTTGGTTCTTAACTAGGTGAGTTGCCTAGGTTAAATGGTTGTGCTGACCAAGTGAGTTAACCCATCGAGTTGACATGCTGGGGAATTTTGACCTGATTTTTCCTATGAGTAGTTTTCCGGGTTGATGATTCGAGGTGATTTAACTGGTTTGAGGTTAGACTTGGGTTATGAATTATGGTTTAGATGGGTGAGTCGACCGGTTCTGGACATAGGGTTTAGAATATGGACTGGGTGAATCAACTAGGGTTTTGGATATGGATTGGTGAGTCAACTAAGGTTTGGACCTAGGGTTTATGGTATTGATTGGGTGAGCTGATGGGGTTTGGTCCTAAGGTTTAAATTATGGACCTTCACCCATCTAGCCATTCAATCAGCTTTTCAGCCTAGGGTGGGGTGTCTATAGTCCTCAATTGCTTTATCATCTCCTTTGGGCTTAAATCTTCCATTTTAACTCGAATTTGGTATTGGACTTCAAATTTCTTCTTGTACATGAAACACACATAATTAAGACTAATTAATTTGATACAAAATAAGTGATAAATATATAGTATTTAGGCATTATCACACCCCAACCAGCTTTTTACTAGTCCTCGAGCAAAATATGTGAAACTTATTTCCAAAACTTAAGATAAAAAGTTTCTTTTAGAAGATAAATTCTGTAAATTCATATGATTCTTCAAGTTATTTAGACAATAGAATTCCAAGGCAAACATTTTTTTTAAATAACATCTCCCTATATTCTAGCACTTAGTAAACAACCCAATCGAGTTTAAATCATCAATCCATCATTAGAAAAATTCTAAACATTGAATTCCACGGGTGCACGATAAAATCTAAACTTAACACAGATGGGGGTTTAGTCTTCCAATGTAACGTTAACACACATAATCATTAAGATTTGTTAAATCAACCAAAGCACTAAATCAAAACATACCTTACTAATTAATGTAATTTTCAGTTTTTCAATTTTTTTCATCGATGACTTTCAATCTATTTTTCTTTCTTTTCTTTTCTTCTTTTTATATTCACTTTCCAAACTTTCAATCATACTGTCATACTTCTCATTCAATAGCCTTTTCGATGCTCACTATTTTTTTAAATTGGAGCTCCCCTTTTTTCAATTTTTTTTCACTTTTTTACTTGAAAATGATGGACAAATTTCCCAGGCTTGGTTCCTAGCACTCTTAGTAATTATCAAATCATATTACAACGTCAAAATTCGATCTTAGTAACATAAGTTAGATGTGAATTGTGAAAGTTCATGATTCAATCAATGTTTAAAACTTTATAACAAAAAATTAATAAACGAACTCAATTTCTAGATTTCTAAGCTTAAAAAATTTTCATCAGTAAGTGCCTTATCATTTTAATATTCAAATTATTTACAAATCATTCAAATTCATAGAATTTAACTTCCTAGCCCAAAAATCGCCTAAAATAGCAAATATTTGAAAATTTCTGTAGAAATTCCCATCTCCAACTTAAATTCTACGTTGTCCTCAATATTGAAAAATATCATGCATCGAATATCCATAACGTGAGAGCAAATTAAAATAAAAAAGGAGTGGGTAAGACAATGCATGAGTCAATTAATATGAAAATTTGAATTCTCTAAAGTTGGTAGAATTAGTAAAACCGAAAGCAAACTATCATAAGAAAGCAAGTAAACTACTTTAGGAAAGCAAAGGGAAAAAGCTTCTTATTCTTTATAGATGTTTTCCTCCTCTGGCCAATATCGCAACCAATTTCTCAGCAAGCTTTTCAACAAGATCATTCAAATGCCCATTTTGCAGTAGGCTTGGATATCCTAGATCATGAACGTCCAGAGAAATTTATAAACCTCAACAAAAAATCTTCATTCAATATTTTGAGGTGTCCAAAGTGTATAAAATTCACCTATGGTAGAAGTATTTTCAGTGTCAATGTATCACAGTGTAGTGGCCCTTTTAGAATAGGATACAAGCATAACAATGGGGTTCATGTTCAGTGGGTCTCACATCATCATCATCATCATCTATACCATTATAAACAAAATAAAGGGAAAGTACAAGGGGGTGTACTCACATTGTTTTAAGGTTTGGATGGGTTGGATCTTCTTGATGGATGGTCCACCACCACACTCTCTCCCTCTAGCTATGGATGACTTAGTAGGGAATTGGGCACTTATGTGCCCAAAAATGGCTAAGGGAGTGACTATATATAAAAAATGGGGGTGATTAGGGGGACAAAAGACTAGAAGGATGATGTGGCATCCTGTATGTATTTGTGATTAGGGTATGTAAGGGCCTTAATATATAATTAAAAGGGACATGGTAGGTATGGGGTGCTGATGTCATGCACATGAGGAGGGGAGGTATAACTTTGACGTTTACACATAAAAGAGAGGGAGATGTATGGAAGGGTGACATCATAGAGTATGGGTATAGATTCTCTCACATGTGTGGTGAATGGGGTATGTGTGAGTGGTATGTGTGGTATACATGTGTGGATACAGATTACAAAATGCCATGTGCACATAAAATGCAACGGGTTCTTCGCGGTGTACCTCGCCAACAGAGCGTTGTACGACGTGCGAGTGGTACGTCTGCAATTGCAGTAACTAAGCGGTCGGCAAGGGTCTCGGGGTTCCGGTCACTCAAGTGCGAATTGTGCACGGGCAGTCCGGGAACCTGCTAGGAGCGTAAGGGTACAAAAGGGGTAGGGTTTAAATTGGACCCACCTGGCTAGAAAAGCCCAAGTGTTAATTGGTTTTAATTAACACATATTTTTAAGTGGTCCTATTAAACCCCCCCCCCCCCCCCCCCCCCCCCCCCCCCCCCCCCCCCCTCTTAAGACTTAGCCATAATTGTAAGCTCCATAAGCTTCCGCATAGCGTGGTTTCGTGTTAAACAATCGACGCAATTTCAATCATAGGCTCTGTAAGTGCACCTATTTGTTAATAATGTGTTTGTGTGTCCTGAGCGACTGGTTCAGCCAACCTGTAACGCCCTGGAATTTTAGAATTTATTCGATAATTTTTCAGAATTTTTATTGATTTTATTTTAAATAAAATATTGAGCGTTTACCTTGTTTTGAAAACAACAGACCATCCGTAGGAAATCCGATAGGAGACCCTTTACAAAAGTTGTTTAAAATGATCACATAAACGACATAGAAAGATCAAATTTTGAAAATCTCACCGTTTTTAAAAAGTTACGAAAATACCATTAGTAAAACTTAAGTGAAATTGTCATTTTTAAGTATCAAGGTTTATGACGATCACTTTCATGCAAAACTTCATATATGGGCTTTTGGGTACATTTTAGCCGTACACGTCAAATTTCAGTCATCCGATCATCCTACAAATGCCCTAATCAGAAATTGGACCATAAGTGGCCCACCTTAACTCGGATCCATATCAAATTTCATGGCAGCGGTTAAAATTGTGTTGTTGACTTATCTGACGGAGCATATAACCCGAATCTATAGGAGTGGACCCCATCTATTGAGCCGTGCGTGAACCACGGGTTCCGTACATGTTAAAAAAAAAATCCTCTTCTTCTTCTCCGCGCACGCTGTTACAGCGTGCATTGCTGCTGACCGGGCGATCCTTGTCGTCCATCAATGTGGACCCCATATGTTAAATCCAAGCTGTCCATCCATCTTCCCTTCCTTATACACTCCTTCCTGTCAAGTATTTCTCCCAACGGACAATCATCGTGGCTCGCTCTAAATCACCATTCAAAACCAAGAATGCCGAGATCCGGACGATCGCCTTGCATGGACGGTCCAACCTTCTCCCAAACCTTCCTGTGGACTCCACCTAGCTTCCTGACGAGTTACATGCGTAAGGAATCACCGAAACCCGTCATTCCTTCTCTAACTCAAATTCGGAACCCGAGATCTCCTTCCACACCCACCAACCATCCGGCCTATTAAACACCTTCCTTAGACGCCCCTACCCTTTACGGAAGTTCAGAGAGAGAGAGAGAGAGAGAGAGGGAGAGAGAACTCCATAGAGAGATATAGAGAACTCCATAGAGAGAGATATAGAGAGAGATCATAGAGAGAGATCGTGAGGAGAGAGAGACCGTGGGAGAGGTTGTGTAAAGAGAGAGAGTGCCGTATGGGAAGGGATCCCGCACCCCTGCTGTCGCTGGAGTCTTATTCCAAAGAAGGAAGAAGAAAGAGGAGAAGGAGGAGGAGAAATAGAAGAAGAAGAAAGAGAAAAGAAGAAAAGAGAGAAAAAGGCTCAATCGAGCCACGTCGAGTCGACTCGTCCGAGAATTCGAGTTTAACCATCATTGTGATAGGTAAGCTCCATCTAATCCAGGTTTATGCTTCCTAAAACCATCATAAACCCAAATCTTAGGTGTAGATATAACTATATATGATCATAGCGACAAAAATCATACCCTAATCTTGTGACTTCCATTACGTAACGTAGGTTTGATCTAAAGAAGATATCGCGGCTCTAATCGCTTCTCAAACCATCCAAACTCAAAGGTGGGGATTTCCTTTAAGCCAATTTACGATAGTATTAAATTGTATGTTGAATTTATGCTTAGAAACTAGGATTTTATTACGAGATTTCTTGAAATTATGCTTATTGAAATCTCTCCATGTAAATATGATTTGTATGATGTTCGTTGTCGTGTATGTTGAATCTTGATGTATGAACCATGCTTAATTAGTTGGAGAAGGAATTGTGATGATGTACATGCTTATGTGGAGACCATGCTTGATTTATGTTGTCACATGCTTATGATGATTGATGCATTGTTTGCTATGAGATATTGTATATGGATGTTACGTTAATGAACACCTCTCAACCCCATACTAATGTAACCGTTGATGTAAAGAGATAAAGCCCGTATGGGCCATATTGTTAAAAATTAAGTGTTGGCATTACCGTGGATGTGTTGTTGGTTATATATGCCATGATGTTGAATTGGGCACCACCGTGTGCGCATTGTTGGGTATGTGCCAAGGGATCTTTATTGATTCGTTACCTATGATGGATCCACTGAAGTATGAAATTGATAAATATAAAGACTCTTGAATTGATTGGGGTAAGAGTGATCATTAGACGTGTACATCGTTTAATGGCCTGAATGCTAAACTTATTTAATTAAAGGTGAAATTAATCATGCATTCACTGGACCCGACTTGGTGGGTCAGCCCCTCAGGCGTTAGAGAAAGTGTGTATGGGCATGTTTCTCTCTCGCTATTTAGTGAAAGTGTGCATGGGCCCGTTTCACTAGTTGGGTTTTGGTGCATGGGAAGAGTGGAGTGATCCCGTCCTAGCTAGAACCTCTGGTGACTAGTGGCTGGTGAGAAGAATGGAGTGATCCCGTCTCATTTAGTCAGGGTGCCTTAGCCAGAGCACGCATGTCATCCATTGCATTAATAAAGATATTTTATTGGGTTGTTTTGATTTGATTAAATGATAATATCCTGTTTGCGTTTACTCTATATTTACTTTATGCCATTATTATTATCATGATTGTCTTGGAGGGATATTCCCCACTATGATAGCGTTTAACGCTATCCAACCATATCTCAGATAATCCAGGTGAAGATTCAGTAAGAGAATCGAACACTACGACGAGGTGCTTGAAGGCTCGTGGCAGCAAATGATAGATGATGAAACTTAAGCGGCTTGAAAATGAATTATGTTTATTGTCTTTGTAGAGTAGATTTATTTTCATGTAACTTGTAATAAGCCTCTCATTGAGACTAGAAAGTAGAATATTATGTAATTTGTATGATTTAAGGACATTATCTTGATAACGTAGAGTAGAAAAACTTCGAATAAGAACCTTGAATTCCATCATTTTGCTATGAATGCCATGAATGCGGGAAATAAAGATGAATGTGCAGAAATATATCCTTAACACATTCCAGATAACACCCGAAAACTAAGCCCATTGTGTTGTCCACGAGAGCCGAAATTTCGGACGTTACACAACCCACCATGGCATGTTGCATGGTTCTCACGAATGAAGATATCAGGAACAGAGTAGCAACTACGTTAAGTTGGCCTAATATCATGGTGCATCATTCACGTTCATGCGGAGAGGCAGATAGCTATCACCACACGTGGCGACTCAAGAAAAACTTTTATCCATGTAACGGGAGTAAGACGTGTGTCTAACTAATGGTCAACTCGAGACAAACGACTAGCATATGTGGTATTGTTTGATAGGCCACGAGTGTTTATGGGTTCAGATGGTTATCTCCACATCAACGAAAGGAGAAAAGGCTATGAAAATCTCTCTTTAAAATGATTCTCAGGGTTTTATAAACAGAAGGAAGATTGAAGAGCTTCAGGCCCTTGCAAACCCAATACATATCAAACGGAATGTACAACGCAATGTTGCCTATTAATTTTATATTTTATCTCTTATCTTATCTTAGCATATGACAACCCATTTATGCTGCTATGCTAGACCAATCTTAAACTGGAAGTAGTGTAATCTCTTTCGTCTATACTGCTATGTTGGACTAACTTAGAATAGGAGTCGTGTAATTCCCTTTCATTTATGCTGAGCGTTAGATCATAAAGGAGATATTTTATTTTTTGTTTTCAGTAGTGTAATTCCCTTCATCTATGCCCGAGCTGCTAGAGTAAGGAAGATTTAGATTGCAAGGGAAACATTTCTTTGTAAGTTTTTTTTTTTTTTTTTTTTTCACTTCAATTAATACAAGTAAATTCCTTTTACTCACGTATCATCTCTGCTATCATGGTGAGAAAAATCATTTTGTCAGAAAAGAAAAAAGAACTCATTAGAAGAACCATATTTTCCCTTCGCAAATTGCTTGATTGCGCATAGAGTGGCTGAATAGACGGCTGAATTCCTGTAGTTCTTGGTCATAAATAATTGTTCACAGTCTTTATGTTTATCTCAGTGATTAGGGTTAAAAGGTGTTCGATTCGGATCGGCTCTGGCACACCCAACAATATCCAAAATTTAGAGCCATACATAAAGACACTCAAAGAGACCGAACGGATGAAATGTTGTCATCTCTTTTATTTTCTATTTTCTCTTTTTTCTTCTCTCTTCCAAGCCTCGTTGGTCCTCCCTCCCTTTCTTGGCAAGTGGATATGAGCTGCCTATGTTGAGGGAGTCCGTGGGTATTCAATCTCGCCGGCGGAGTGCACTTAGAGGGAGGTGCATTTGTTACACGAAAACCTAAGATGCCAAGTGTTAAGCCTGTTCGGTGGATGGTGATGGGATTCTCATGGACACCTCCGTTAACGATGGGGACATAGAGAATTCCCTACTGACTGGATTAGGGTTTAATGTCTGGATGGAAGACTGGTTTTATCCTATGGAGCAGTTCTCATCTCCCGTGGGGTGTCTAAACACATGCCTAATTACTAATAACCAAGCTCTACTCAAAAGTCAAATGGAATTTCAATGGCATTGTTGGTACGGTAGGAATTGTTTATGAGATGCTACTTTCTTCACATGACGCGGACCATTGATCAGTCAATCCCACCGTATATCTTTTCTTAATCATCCATTAGCCCACCTGATGCTGGTTTTGATATGTTTAGGACATTTCACTTTTTTGGTGATCTACCTGATGAATGGTTCGGATTCCCCCCAAAACGTGGGACGAATACGATTCTGTCATCGAGTGACTCATGCAAATGGTGGAGATCTGTGTAAACCACCAACTCAGGTGCTCCCGCAAGCTATCTAATGGGGACTCCATCTATTATTGAGAAATTTCCGACTGTAAACCTCTCTTTTAACCATTATTCCCAACTAAACCTTCAATAGTTTTCTTTCCAAAAGTAAACTTCACTTGTACGGATGGGACATTTTCGGACCGAAATACCCCTGTTGTTAGGATTTATTCCTTCTAAAAAAAAACATATGTTCTCCTCGTTTTTCTCCTCTTCTATATTCAAAACTCATTTTTTCCTCTCATGTATAGCAAAAAAAGCATCATCTCTTTAGTTTTGAGATCGGTTTTCACTTCAGAGCATTATTTTTCTATTTGTTCAACTCGTGTTTCATCGGAAACGAGGTTGTGGTGTGGACAAGGTAAGAACGAAGAATGTGAAATTTTTTTCTCAACGAATGCGTTTTTTTTAATAATCAAGTCGGATCTTTGTTTATCGCAATGTGTTTTTGCAATAATCAATCTCATTGAATTTCAATGAGCATATTGATATTTCAAAGATTCGTGATAGCTGTGCTCTTTGAATTACTGTGCTCTTTGAATTTTACATTGTGCTCTTTGAATTTTACAGTGCGCTCGTTGAATTATATCTGTGCTCTTTGAAATTCAACGAGATCGCGGTCAATTTTTGCTTGCTTCTATGGTGTAATAACCCGAGTTTTCGAAATAATTAAAGTAACAAATTAATTAATTATTTAATAATTTATGTGAATTATTATATTGATAAATTAATAACAAATCAACTGTAGGGAATTCATGCAGGATCCCTTTATTAAAGTTGCTCAACATGAACCCTAGAACAGTGTAGAAGTGTCAGATTTCACAAAACTCACAAAAATTACGAAATTGCTATTAGTTAAATTTAAGTATACCAGTTTCTGACGATTCGTTTCATGCAAAAATTCATATAATAGTTTAGAGACCTAATCTAACCGTACACGTCAAATTTCAGCCCTCCGATCATCCTACAAGTACCCTAATCAGAAATTGGGCCATAAGTGGGCCGTCTAATCTCGGAACCGCCTCATTTTTTGTGTCATGCCGTAAAACCATGTGTCCTAACTGATGAGTGGTGTGGATTTTTCACATACATCACTGTGGGACCCACGTGCACTACGTGCACGTTAGATCACGGTCAACGCGCGTTGACCGCGTACGCAGCGAAGACGCGCAGCGTCTTCTTCGTTCACCCGCTGCGACAGCAGCGTCCGCTGTCAGTTTGCACCATCCACGCCGTCCGTCTGTGGGCCCCGTATTTAAAATTCAAGCCGTCCAATCGATCCCTCTCCCCCACGCATGGAATCCCCTTGAATATCTTCCACATCGGTTGTCTATCCGATCTTCTTCAAATCACCGTCCAAATAAAAAAGCGGCCAAGATCCTGGCCATTGCTGTGCATGGTAGCCTGGGAACTGCTCCGTTAGGGTCGTGTGGACCCCACCTAGGTCTCCAACGTCTCACTTAAGGTTTGTTTCACAAGAAACGAAAAGTGAAGTCCTTCTCCAACTCAAACTCCACTACCTTCGGTCCGGTTGTAATACCGCGAGCAAATACCATCCAAGTCCATCTTGGATCGTCCAATCTCATCTAAGGTTGTGTACAAGACCCCCTAGGTGTCGTTTCCTGGATGAGAAACGTAGAGAGAGAGAGAGAAGGTCGAGTAGAGAGAGAAAGAGAAAGAGAGAGGTTTTGTAGAGAGAGAGAGAGAGAGAGAGAGAGAGAGAGAGAGAGAGCTTTCAAGGGGGGTTTTCGAGTCCTGCTTGTTGCTCCTATTGCTGGGGCAATCTTCCAGCAGCAAGGAGAGAAGAAGAAGAAAGAAAAAGGAGGAAAGAAAGAAAGAAAGAGAGAAGAAGAAGAGAGAGTGAGTTTTCTTCCTCATATCTTTTTCTTACATGATAATTCGAATTATTTTATTTATTTTAAGAATTTTTGGTATCTACTTTGTTTTAATGGGAAGTTTAAATGTTGTATCTTGGTTTGTAGTTGTTTTCTTTCAAGTAATTATGATTTGCATAAATTTTAAATATTTATGTGGAGATTTTCAGTTATTTGTGTTGTACATGTATTAATTGAGTGTGGATTTCCTTTAAAGGAATTTGAAGTAATAATCTGATTCATGCATAACACAATTGTGAACTCCAGTTATTACCGTAGGGTGAGCACCCTAGTGTGTGCAATAGACCCATTGATGATTGTTTGGGTGAGCGCCCAAGTGTGTGCAACAGTCCCAGCTAGTTGAGCGCCCTGTGTGTGTAATATACCCTTCTGATAATCCATCGATTGTGGACGGGTTGGTTGAGCTCCCTGGTGTGTGCAAGATACCATACTAGCGTACCCGGTGGATATCAGATGATTTTGGCAGGTTGGGTGAGTTCCCTGATATGTACAAAAGACCAACTCTGCAGTTGTGAAACAGTGTAGGCCCGACTATAAACTGGCCCTGGATGTTCTGCTGATAACCGTACTGAGATTGTTGAAGCATACTTGCATATCATGCATCACGTGCATGTTTAAGAGATTTTGATTTGATGAAATTACTATTGAAATTGTAGTGATTTATACTTTAATGGTCAAGTGGTTTTCTACATTGAATTACATGTGTTAAACTATATGAGAATGCTCACCGGCTTTTATAGCAGACGCAGTGTTATGCGATTAACCGTAGTGACAGGTGATGACTTGGAGGACTTCGAGGAAGCGGTTCCAGATGAGGGAATACCCTAGAAGATTTTTGAGAATTAATTTATTTTGATTTTTAAATTTTAATTTGAAGGTATTCATGTAATAAGGCCCATTAGATGGCCATTAGTTAGATAGTTTGGGATAATGTAGTGAACTCTTGGAATTATGGTTTAATATTTCAAGTTTGGTTTATTTTGATTCTATATTTTTGGTACCATGTGAATGGAAAAGAGAAAAGTATCAGTTGAGAGTATGATGAGTTCATTCATTATTTACATAACACCCTTGATTTTGAGATTTGAGTTATATACTTAAGTGTCGAATTTTGGGGGCGTTACATATGCTACAGTTAATATCCGTAGCCTTTAGTTGAAATTCAATGAGATCGCCGTCAATTTTTACTTGTTGAAAACTCTATGGCTACAGTTAATATCCGTAGCCTTTAGTTAAAATTTAAAGAGATCTCATTAAATTCTCACTGTGCTCGTTGAATTTCAACGAGATTTCGTTAAATTCTAACTAAAGGCTAAGGATTTTAACCGTAGCTAACGAGATCTCTTTCAAAATTCAATGAACACAGAGCACAGTGCTAATTCAACGTGATTTCTTTCAAAGTTTAAAGAGTACAGTGCCAATTCAACGAGATCTCTTTCAAAATTCAAAGAGCACAATGTCAATTTAATGAAATCTCTTTTAAAATTAAAAGAGGACATCAATATGCCAATTCAAAGAGATTTTTTTCAAAATTTAAAGAGCACAGCACCAATTCAACGATATTTTTATCAAAATTCAAATAGTACAATTTCAATGAGTACTCTTTCAAAATTCAAAGAATACTCTTTCAAACACATTCTCGAACTTTTCAACATTTTCCTTCGTTTTGACATTTCAACAAACATGTTGTATTCAAATTCGAAATATAATGAAAGTTGGTTAAAATTCTCAAACATTGCCCACATACACTTTACAACAAACACGTTGTATACATATTAGACATTCACATTCCAAAAACACAACATTTATAAAATAAAATAAAAAACATTTAAATCTATGCTCTTTGAAATTCAACGAGATTGCGTTGAAATTGACCGCGATCGCAGTGAACTTCACCGATCGCGGTGAAATTGACCGCAATCGCGGTGAAAATGACCGATCGCGGTGAAATTCACCGGGATCGCGTTGAAATTGAATGCGATCTCCCATTTCAACATTTCAAGTTTACATTGGCATTTCTACAAACAGTTTGTATGCCAAGGTTAACGAACAATCTTAAAACGAAAATCACTCCCAAATATTCAAATGAACCCAACCTAAAACGAAAATCACCCCCAAACATTCCTAAAACATACCTTTCCGTACATCTTGGACTGAGGAGCCATAAAAACCGTTGACAACTGAAGATATATGAACGAAGATGAAGATGAAGATGAAGATGAGGTGAAAATTATGTGTCTCGTTGATTTTCAACGAGATCAACTCAACGAGATCAATTCAACGAGATCGGAGTGAATTTTGAAACGAACAGGGGCAGTTTGGTCAGAAAAATAATGTAAGTTTACTTTTGGAAAGAAAAGTATTGGAGGTTTAGCTGGGAATAATGGTCAAAAGAGAGGTTTACAGTCCAAAATTTCTCTTTATTATTCCAAGATGGTGGAATAGCATATGCCCTTGATACCAGTTTTACACGGTCATGGAGTTTCAGAAATCTCATACACTGAGAGAGCAATTCGATCCACACACGTGCAGCAACATTATACCACGTGGCACGTATTTACCTCAATCTAAACTGTCCATATCGTGGGCCCCACTTTGAGCAAGCTCAACGGCTTTGAAGCAGCCATTTAGGGTAAAGATCCGAATATCAGTGGACACTTGACTATTTTCATTCGTACGGTTCATTTGATGGAAGCTAATCAGACGGTTAAAATCATCTGATGAAAGTAGCTACCGGCCTATTTATGGTGGGGCCCATTTTAGGAGAATTTGAACGGCGATGGTGCACATGCGCCACTGGTGGACCGACGGATCAGCGTTTAGAAGAAAAGAAGTAGTGTGGGGCCCACTGTCGATGTATGTGTCTTATCCACTCCGTCCATCCATTTTTTCTAGCTCTTTTTAGGGCATGAGCCCAAAAGTGAAGCATATCCAAAGCTCAAGTGGACCATACCACGGCTGCGACCCCACATACACATGGATGGAGGAAAAACCAGCGTGGATAAGAAACATACATCCTCAGTGGGCCCCACAGAGTTTACGCAGTACGCAATCCGCTTCCTTGCGAAAACGCCATTTATACCCCACGCTTTTCGTGAATAGGCTTCCTTCCAATCCGTCCTTTTCTAACCATAAGGGCGAGAGCGGATTACCTGTGACCCCGGGCACAGAGATATCTCTGTGCCTGTGACTGTGTGGCGTCCACCGAGATGTTATTGAAAAATCCAATTCGTCCATCTGTTTTTAAAGATCACAATAGGTAGTATTATAAAAATCAAGCAGATCCAAAACTCAGGTGGGCTATACTAACAAAACAGTGGGAACATCAACGTCCACCGTTGAAACCTTCCTGAAGCTTACCATGATGTTTATATTCCATCCAAACCGTTCATATAATTATCACCAATCAGATAAACTCTAGGAACAAATATCATCTGGATACAAAACTTCTGTGACCGTCAGGCGTTCAATCCCTACTGTTTCGTGCGGTATGGCCCACATGAGTATTGGATCTGCCTGATCTTTTTATTCCTGTCCTATTGTGATCTTTAAAAACAGATGGACGGAGTGGATTTTTAAAGAACATCTCTGTGGACCCCATGCAGGCACCGGGGTCACAGAGATATCTCTGTGCCCGTGCCTGTGTGGGCATTGTATGATGCTTGATGCGCAGGAACTCAGAAATTGTACATACTTGCTACAAGTTGACTCAAATTAAACCGACTACATTGTGGAAGGAACTGTCTCCAAGTCACATTCTCAAAATTAGATTGGTTTTATCAGTCGTGAGCTCTGATTTGTGGACACTTGCTTGTTGAAACACGGCCATTGGATATTTTTCATTTTTAGTCCTCCGATAAATGGCATCAATCCCAAAACCAGATAAGCCCAAAATGCCTAAATTTTTAATTGATGGTCCATCTCATAAGCTGGGCCGTTTAATTTTAATTAAATTATTTGCCACGGGTGTAACTTTCAAGCAAGTTTTAAGTGCTGGGCTCGCGCATCACGCATGGGGCGCAAATGTATTTGTTTTATTTATTTTCATTTTTTTATTATAACCGTGTAAATATAGGACGTGGATTAACTACTGACCGCTTCGGTAGGAATCACGCTTCTAGAGTGACGTCACCAAGTTCTGTGTAGGCGCGACCATGATGTATATTTTGTATCCACTCCATCTATCTATTTGGAGAGATCATTTTAAAGCATGACCCAAAGAATGAGGTAGATCTGAAGCTCAAGTAGATCTCACCACATAAAACAATAGGGATTCAACACAACATTAAAAACTTCTTGGGGACACTGAAGTTTTCTATCAAGCTGATATTTGTATTTTTCCTTTGTCCACTTCTGTGTGAACCTATGAATAGGTTGGATCTCAAATAAACACCATAGTGGGCCCTAATAAGGTTTCAACCGTGAGCATCAATGTTTCCACTATTGCTGTTCAATTCAATCACACAAGGCCACACTTACAAGTGAGGGCCTGCATTGGTTGTTCATGTGAGGGTATAATTGCATGGTCATGCCAGAGTCTATTCAGCTCAAACGACTTTGATTGAATTGTTGGTGACCCTACACTGGGATGGGCAAATTGAAGAATGGACACACGATCCTCTAACGGTTAATTTGTGCTTCCGTTGGGTGATTTGTGAAAGGCTAAGGGTTAGCCCTTTCGAATGAGTCCGTTTTGCCTTATGACAATGAACTTGAGCCTACAAGCTTAAAAGACTCTTTAGGTTTGTATGCCTCTCACATAAACCAGAATGTATAGATAAACAAAATAAAGCTAAACAATGCTAATTTTATTGATATTTAAAATATATGGTATGATATAATTGATAAAGTAATAATCAACTAAAGAAATAAATGAAAGCAATATCAAAGATAAATACCTGATTTGTCTATTGGAACAGACGATCGAGGCGAGTAGTCAACAGATGTAATCAGATTAGTATGATCAACCAAATCGAAACTCAGTCGAACATGATCCTACAACTTAAGATTGAAGATATTTACTCTAACTCCTAATGATACTATAGCGGGAGCCACTATGCAATAGCTATCTATGCCAGAACTAGGCCAAACTAAGGAAAGATAAATGTAATGTAAAGTAGATAATGTTTTTCTCCCTAAGCACTTATTCATGTGCTCCTTTTATAGCTTATTGAGGCGGTGAAAATGAAGTGAAACCCCTCATTGGGCTTCCTTGCTACTTCTTTATCCTTCGTGCTTATATCGCAGTTTTGGATATGGGAATCCCCTTGATTAATTCGGAACTGGTGGCTTGCATTAGAAAGAAAAGACTCTAGGCAGTAGACTCACTGACTACTCAGATCTTCTTCTAATAGCCGATCATTTGTGAAGATCCTCATGGCCCACTACATGGATCAAGCCTGGAATGTCAAGATTCCCCTAATGAGGACAACCAGGTTGAGATCCGGGGACCTCAAGGGTTGATCCAGGTATCAGATTGATCTCCACTTTGAGGTGTTGGATGGTCCAGATCAAACCTCCCCCTTTAACCATATTCCATAAGGTGATGGCTTGGAGTGAAATAGGATTTAACATCCGATATTGCATTAGAAAGAAAAGACTCTAGTCAGTAGACTCGTTGACTACTCAGATCTTCTTCTAATAGCCGATCATTTGCGAAGATCCTTATGGCCCACTACATGGATCAAGCCTGGAATGTCAAGATTCCCCTAATGAGGACAACCAGGTCGAGATCCGGGGACCTCAAGGGTTGATCCGGGCATCAGATTGATCTCCACTTTGAGGTGTTGGATGGTCCAGATCAAACCTTCCCCTTTAACCATATTCCATAAGGTGATGGCTTGGAGTGAAATGGGATTTAACACCCGATACCGATTTTTCATTGGAGATGGACTAGATTGAATATAGTTGTCCCATTCTCTTTATTCCGATCAAGACATAGCTCCAAACCCAACCTAACTGTGTAAATGTGTCTGTTTCTCTTGATCTAGGTTTGAATCATGGTTGAATTTTCCTTGGGCATTGGTTCAATCTATTGATATTCGGAACCTTTTCGAGCACTATGGGCTCTTTGAACATCTTTGAGATCTCCGATTTTGGAAGGACAGAAAGACAGCCTTACTGAAAATATCATCACCAGATTAGTGATTAGATATGTTCTCTCATTGAGTCTTTTTAGTTATGTCAGGTATGTTGCCTTATAAATAAACACACTGATAGTGGCCATGTGGCATACGACAATTCATCTCCTTAAAGGCAAGCATAAAGGTTTATGCCATCACATTAATTAATTATGAAATGAATAATGCTAGGGAAGATCTCTTCAGATGTAAGTACAACTTTTGTGTGTGCCAAAGATGCAGTGTCACTGCATGGCAATTTTCTATTGGACCACGTTAGTAAGGTGTCGAAAAATGTTGTAAACACCTACTGTTTTCTATAATGGGGTTGCTTGAGCTTTGGATCTACTTGATTTTTGGGATCATGCCCTAAAATGATCTCGCCAAATGGATGGACGGTGTGGATACAAGAAATACATCATGGTGTGGCCACATAATTTAGTTAAATCACCTCAGTAGCTAATCCGCGTCCATAAATATCAGCTAATCACTTTCGACTCAAATCCTATATGGACACGTGTTTTACGCAGCTGCATAAACGACATAGATGGGCTACCACCGACCGTCCCTTGTTAGGAACGGTGGTGGGTCCCACAGAGCTTGGATATTTTATGCAATGCATGGTGCAGCTGTTGTAGAGGAAGTCCGTGGAGTAGACTCTTGGGTGCTCTCTCCTCACGCGCATCATACGTGTCGATCCAAGTGGCCATTGGGCAGATCCCACTTAAGTTGTCACAAAAAATAAGCTGATATGACTACTTGGTTTATGTTGAATTGGAAATAGTGAAAAGAGCCTGTTTGTTTTTTGGAAATAGTGAAAAGAAAGAAAGCTGGTTATTATAACTGCCGAATGTGTTTTCGTGATTTAATTCGACCCTCAGATGTCTCACGTATTTCCTTCCTTACACTGCAGGCGTCGAATTTGTATGGAATTTTTAGAGAAAATTCCGCAGACTTCTTGAGATAAGGCTATCATGACTTTTCAGCAAGAGTGGTCCGCACGAGCACTTACAACGGTGCCTATGCTAGTAGTGTAGATGGGGCCCACCATGATGGTTGTAAGAAATCCATTCCGTCTATTGTTTTTTTTAATAAGTTTAGGACATACAACAAAAAAATGAATAGGATGGAATATTCCTCTCGACTGCAACAAAGGAAAAGTAAAGCAAAATAATTTCTATCATAGAAACCTACAAGGGGTCAATGGAGATGTTTAAATGCCATCGATATCGTTAATGATGCAATTCCTACTAGGACCTGGCTCATTTTTTTTAATTTTCGGACGGTTAAAATCATCTGATGACAGTAGCTACCGGACTATTTATGGTGGGGCCCATTTTAGGAGAATTTGAACGGCGGTAGTGCACGTACGCCACTTGTGGACTGACGGATCAGCGTTTAGGAAAAGGAAGTAGTGTGGGCCCACAGTGGATGTATGTGTCTTATCCACGCCGTCCATCCATTTTTTCCAGCTCATTTTATGGCATGAGCCCAAAAGTGAAGCATGTCCAAAGCTCAAGGGGGCCATACCACAGCCTGCGAACCCACATACACAGAGATGGATGGAGGAAAAACCAGCTTGGATAAGAAACATACATCCTCAGTGGGCCCCACAGAGTTTACGCAGTAGGCAATCCGCTTCCTTGCGAAAACGCCATTTATACCCCACGTTTTTTCGTGGGATCGGATTGCGTGCAGCGTGCGGAGTAAACTCTGTGGGCCCACCGTGATTTACATATTTTATCCACTCCGTCCATCCATCTTAATAGAACATTTTAGGTATGATGCCAAAAAATGAAGCATATCAAAATCTAAAGTGGACCACACCACAGGAAAAGTGTGAACTGAATGTCTACCATTGAAAAATTCTCAGAAGACACAGAAGTTTTGGATCAAGTTAATATTTGTGTTTTACCTTCAGCCATATCCATGTGATCTTATGAACAGGTTGGATGACAAATAAACATCACTGTGAAGCCTGGGAAGGTTTTAACGGTGGAAATCATTATATGAGGGTTGATACGCAGGAACTCAGAAATCGTACATACTTCTGCAAGTTGACTCAAATTAACCGACTACATTGTGGAAGGAATATCTCCAAGTCACAGTCCTAAAATTAGATTGGTTTGATTAATCGTGAGCTCTGATTTGTGGACACTTGCTTGTTGAAATACGGCCATTGGATATTTTTCATTTTTAGTCATCTTATAAATGGCATCAATCCCAAAACCAGATAAGCCCAAAAGGCCTAAATTTTTAATTGATGGTCCATCTCATAAGCTGGGCCGTTTAATTTTAATTAAATTATATTCCACGGGTGTAACTTTCAAGCAATTTTTAAGTGCCCGCGTATCATCCATCCCACTCCCCAAGAGTATGTAAGTTTTGATAACGAAAGGGAAAGGGCTCGCGCATCACGCATGGGGCGTAAATGTCTTTGTTTTATTTATTTTCATTTTTTATTATAACCATGTAAATATCGGACGCGGATTAACGACTGACAGCTTCAGTAGGAGTCTGGCTTTTGGAGTGACGTTACCAAGTTCTCTGTAGGCCCGACCATGATGTATGTGTTGTATCCACCCCGTTTATCTATGTGGAGAGATCATTTTAAGGCATGAGCCAAAGAATGAGGCAGACCCAAAGTACAAAGCACAAGTGGATCTCACCACATAAGGCAATAGGGATTCAACACATACCATTAAAGACTTCTTGGGGCTACCGAAGTTTTCTATCAAGCTGATATTTTTCCTTTGTCCATGTCTGTGTGAACTTACGAATATATTGGATTTTAAATAAACATCATGGTGGGCCTTAAGAAGGTTTTAACTGTGAGCATCACTGTTTCCACTATTGCTGCCAATTCAATCAAACAAGGCCACATTTACAATTGAGTGCCTGCATTAGTTGTTAGTGTGAGTGTATAATTGCATGGGCATGCTAGAGTCTATTCAACTTAAACGGTTTTGATTGAATTGTTGGAGATCCTGCATTGAGACGGGCAACTTGAAGATTAACGAACACAAGATCCTCTAACGATTAATTTGTACTTAATCGTTAGAGTATAGAAACACTCTAAGATCAATTACTCACAAACATAAATTTACACATAAGAAAGTTACCGTAGGGCGTAATGTTTCGGTGCCCCTCGGGCACCAAACTGGCGACTCTCAACGGGAACGTTCTTCCCTTCATCTCTAAGGCAATAGACGCTTTAAAAGGTTTTCGAACTCACAAATTTCCACAACTACACGTATTTGTCTCCTTCTTGCTCATTTTCGTCAGTTTATGCACTGTGATCGATGTGTTCACTCTCCCGACCGCATTTGTGAACTGTTCTAATGATTTTTATGATGCAGCAGAATTAGCAAGATACTAAAACAGACAGGAGAAATGGCATACTCAATGACCAATTCATGCACCTTCCTTGCCACCGGAGGCTTCTGCATCCCCCGCTTCATCCCAACGACGATAACTATTTCCAACTCAGGATGACAGTTGGTTGAAACACGCCGACAGAAAAAAGAGCAGAAGAAAGCAGCCATCTTAACAGCGTATAAGAAGGCGAATGTTGCAAGATCTCGCCCCGTAATCAGGAAACAATGGCAGCCAAAGCAGGGGCAGAAGATCTCTATCAGCGGTCAGGTCATAACAACCAGGTCCTCAGTGCTTGTGATGACAATCAAACAGTTTCCACCATTGTCAAGGGCTACCTGTGTCACACATAAGTTGACCGAGACCACACATGCGAAGAGATCCAAGCCCGTGACAATTTTCGAGCCAACACAGGGGCAGGTTTAGAAGGCACGACCAGCGCTGATCGTAATGGTTCAAGTAGCAGAGGAAGAAGAGGCACCGTACGAAGCAAAAGAATTGCCGATAGTCCAAGATCAGATTGATAGATTAGTTCAGGCCAATCGTGAGACGAATGAGGATCATTCAGGAAGCACTGACCACTTTGATAGCTCAGAACGCTACCAGAAGTCCCGTACCACCCACGCGTCAGTCAGCCGAAGAGTCTCAAGGGGCAGTGGAAGGACCAGCTGACGCCGAACAACTTATCCAGGCCAGAAGAGTTCCAGCGGAGCGAATGCCAGTCCCGACTGCGCAAATGTCAAGAGAGGAATTGTCGCAAACGATCACGAGTCTCATGCGGCAAGAGAAAGAGAAAGAAAGAGGGACCGGGTATAAGTATCAAGTTCCATACCCATTGGAGATAGAGGAAATACCGTTTCCGGTCAACTTCAGATGTCCAGATTTTAGAAAATTTGACGGTAGAGGATCACCAGAGGAGCATATCACTCATTTCCTTACAGCATTGGGGAATTGGTCAGCCGTCCCACAGTACTGTATGCGGCTCTTTAGGTCAACACTGACAGGAAAAGCTTTCTAATGGTACATGTCGCTACCAGCCGGATCAGTGAGGTCGTGGGAGCAGATGCGAGACAGTTTTATCTCTAAATTCTTCTCTACAGAAAGAGAAACATCAGTAATAGATCTGGCTTTGATCAGATAGAGATAGGGCAAACCTGTGAAGAGGTTCATGGACCGATGGGGGACGATAGCCGCTCAATGCCAAGAGTTACCCAGTGAGAAAGAACAGATAAAGATGTGTATGCGAGCCCTGGATCCAATGATATCGTACGGGTTATCCGGGAATAGTTTTCACTCTTTCCGAGAACTGGCTACCAAAGCACACTTGGTGGAAGAAGCCGCGACCTGGGTAAACTTCAGGCCCTAAAGGTAAAGAAGAGAAGGAGTAAGGATTGCAGAAACGCACAATATAAACAAAGGCAAAGGCATAATGGATCGAAAGCAACCGGTCGTGGATTCCAAGACGAACATGAAAGCAACACCTACCTCAGACAGAGGCAAGAGGCCTTACGTTTTCGAGAAATAACAATAGCTGAGAGAGAAAGAGCCAATGCCCCGTACACATTTGACATGGCCAATCTGATCCCCATCATGGAGCAGCTAGTAGAGGAGAATGTAATCCGCTTACCAGAACTAATTCGTCCACACGAAGTTGGGAGAGTGAATGATCCCCGGTATTGTAAATACCATCGATGTCTGAGCTACAAGACAGAAGACTGTTTTAGTCTAAAGGGAAGAATACAAGGGTTGATCAATGAAGGGATGATTAGTATGAAGTCACCAGAAACAACAAGGAAGGAAACATCTGGGGTAATTTCAGCGTTCCCCTCAGAAGAAAGCATCCAATTGCACATTCCGTTCGCTGAACCCGAAGAACCTTGGACTTTGGTTAGTAGTAGGAAGAGGCTCGAGAATAGACGAAGACTCCTTAACCGCAAGAAGAAAGGGACGAGAAAGAAGAAAAGCCAAGAGAAGAGCCGACCTATCGAGGCTCAGATACATTGCGCAATGGTATCGTTCACAGAACAACCATCAGCAGGAGAAACATCACGGGCAGGTGAAGAAGAAGTCAATGCATTCATCCTCCGATCCGGAAAGCAAATGCCAAAACATGTTCTGCCAGAACCAGTCGACCCCATGCAAGAAGATGGAAACCCGGATATACCATCAACAAGGCCCCAGGGGCAGAAGTTGAAAGAGAAAGTTGTTGAAGCCACGCCCAGTCGGTCGGAGCCAAGGCAAGGGGCATCATCAGTAGCATATGATGTTGTGTCACACCTGCGAAAGGTCCTGGCTTGCTTGAGCATATATGATGCCTTGTGTCTCTCAAAGGTATATAGGGAGATGTTGATCAATGCATTATTAGACAGTGAAGTCATAGAAGTGATGATGACAGAGATCGAAGCAGAAATGAACGATCCCGATAAATTCTGGGAAGGAAATGCACCGATTCAGCAAGCAATGCAGATAGATCACCCCTCTGCAATCACATTCTCTGAAGAAGACCACATGATGTAAGCAATAGACCATAATCGCTCGTTGATGGTCACAGGAACGATTAGAGACACGAAAATTAAGCAATGCATGCTTGACGATGGATCCACAGTAAACATCATGTCATTGAAGACACTACAGAGGTTGGGTTACAGACCGTTAGCCCTGCGTCCCAGCACCATGGTTATTCAAGGGTTTAATCAAGATAGCCAGCGCACTCTGGGGTCGATCACCGTAATGCTAGAAATTGAAGAACTAAAGACGAAAGTAACATGCCAAGTAATCGACGCAGTAACAACATATAATCTTTTGCTAGGGAGGCCATGGCTCCATCAAAACCGTGTTATTCCCTCAACTTATCATCAGTGCTTCAAGTACAATAGAGAGGGAGTTCAGTACAGAGTAGCGGCTGACCCGAAGCCATATACGATTGCAGAATCATTCTTGGCCGATGCCCAATACTATGACTTGGTCGATGAAAGAGAGGTCATGAAGAAGCCCAATGTAACGCAGAAAGGGCAAGGGGCAAAACCTCGAGTCAACAAGTTTGAACAAAAAAGCGAGCCTCAGTTTATCACTCAGAAAGAAACCACAAGTCAGTCAGCCGAAGAACCTCAAGAGAATACCAAGAAATTTTATATAATCCTGAAGCACTTGCGACAGCGAGGGCAGTCCGTCTTAGAGATGATATCGAACCAGCACATGAGTGTGCTCAAATCTAGCTTCAACGTGCCATTGTCGAAAATAGGAAGAGTTAAGCCTTTCCCAAGGGCTCCTAGTCAGTTATTGGTACCACCAAGCGCCAATGCGAAGAAAGAAATCAAATTTTATTCAGTGCCAAATGAACCTGTGCAGTCTAAGGACGAGGCCAGGAAATCATTATGTTTACCTTAACCGATAGAAGAAGAAAGATACAGTGAAGCCAACCGTAATATCATGAAGAGTATGGGCTTCCATTATTCAGAATCAGCCTCGAATGGTAGAATGTTAGCCCTATTCGAAGAAAACACCAAAGCTTACCAAGGAAGAGAAGGGTTAGGGGCAAAGATGAATATTAGACATGTCAACATGGTGACAATCAGTCCCACAGAAGAGGCGCAGCCACAAGAGGTAGTCGACATCATCCAATCCCGTGCCGCACCTGCACAGTTAGAGGATGGGGGACAGCCCACGACAGATGAGATTGAAGAAATAAATCTGGAAACCCCAGAAGACCCTAGAAATATGTATCTGAGCAGGAATGTCCCAAAAGAAGAGAGAGAGAGATACATTCAATTGTTGAAATAGAACAAGGATGTGTTCGCTTGGACATAGTTAGAAATGTCAGGGCTCAGTCCAACAATTGTGATGCACAAGTTAGGCATCATGAAAGGTAAGAAGGCGGTCAAACAACCCCAACGACGATTCCATCTAGACATAGTGCCTAAGATTGAAGAAGAGGTTGAAAAGTTAATCTAATCTGGATTCATCAGAGAAGTCAAATACCCACGATGGATTTTAAATATTGTGCCGGTCAAGAAAAAGAGCGGTCAAATCCGAGTCTGCGTAGACTTTCGAAACCTCAACGAAGCATGCCCTAAAGATGATTTCCCACTACCTATCCCAGAACTACTGATTGACAGCACGACATGATACGCAGTGATGTCCTTTGTGGATGGTTATTCGGGGTATAATCAGATTTGTATGGCCCCAGAGGATGAAGAATTGACGGCCTTCCATACGATATTGGGCACATACTGCTACCGTGTGATGCCGTTTGGGTTGAAGAACGCAGGGGCAACATATCAGCGCGCGATGCAAGTAATCTTCAAGGACATGATGTATAAGCACGTCAAATGCTACGTAGACGATCTGGTAGTGAGGTCGGCCGAGCATGAACAGCATAGAGAGCATCTACGGCAAGTGTTTCAAAGATTGAGAAAGAAAAGCCTCCGTATGAACCAGTTGAAATACGCGTTCGGGGTTTCCTCTGCCAAGTTCTTGGGGTTTGTTATTAGACACCGAGGCATAGAAATCGACCCGACAAAGATTAAGGCAATCAGGGAGATGCCACCTCCGAGGAATCTTAAAGAGCTGAAAAGTTTCCAAGGCAGGGTCGCGTACCTAAAAAGATTCATTTCAAACTTATCCGGCCGTTGTCAGCCGTTTTCACGCCTCAACAAGAAAGGAGTCCAGTTTGATTGGGATGATGCTTGTAAGAAAGCATTCGACTCTCTGAATGACCTGCTCGAAAAATCTCCAGTCCTTACAGCACCGATAAAAGGGGAGCCACTAATTCTCTATATCGCAGTTGGCGAAAATTCACTGGGAGCCCTCTTAGCCCAGAAGAACGAAGAAGGAAAGGAAAGCGCACTCTATTACTTGAGTTGCACGCTAGTGGGAGCCGAGTTTAACTACTCAGCGATCGAAAAGATTTGTCTGGCATTGATCTTTGCCGTCAAGAAACTCAGACATTACTGTCTCTCTCACCAGATAACATTGATATCTAAAGCGGATCCCCTCAAGTTTCTCATGAACAGACCCATGTTGTCTGGGCGGTTGGCCAAGTGGGCCCTTCTCTTGTCAGAATTTGACGTAACATACATGCCAGCTCGAGCTATCAAGGGGCAGGCAATTGCAGACTTCCTGGCAGCACATCCGGTACCAAGTGGTGAAGAGATAGAATATGACCTACTAGATGATCAGGTTATGGCGATTAATGAAGCACGCCATTGGGAGATGTATTTCGATGGTGTAGCCAGAGCGATAGGGTCAGGGGCAGGAGTTATATTCATCAGTCCGCAAGGGGACTCGTTACCCTATTCATTCACGATAGTCCCGGCATGCACCAACAACGAAGCGGAGTACCAGGTTCTTATTATCGGGTTACAATTGGCTCTGGAAATACAGATCAAGGAAATACGTATCTATGGAGACTCTAGGCTTGTCATCGGACAATTGACGACAGAATACGAATTTCGCAAACCCGAGTTATCGCCCTATTGCCATCAAGCGTAATCACTGTTTGACCAGTTTCGGAACAACAATATCTCACACATACCGAGACAGGATAATGTACAAGCAGATGCACTCGCTAATTTAGCAGCTACTTTGGCTAACCCTGGGGGCAGCCCGCTTCAGGTAATAATTGAAGAAAGAAGAATTCTGCCGACGACCGCATTGCGCAATGGAGAATTGAGTGCCAATCCCGTTTGTTGCTTCGAGATTACAAAGGAAGATGATTGGAGAAAATCATTCATCAATTATTGAAGTACGGATTTCTACCGGAGGATCTCAAAACGCGCACACAAGTCAGAAGACGCGCCAATTCATTCATACTCCAAAATGACGTGCTTTACAAACGGTCATATGAAGGAGTAGTACTGCGATGTCTAAGCCAAGGCGAAGCACATGATACACTGAAAGAAACTCATGGAGGAGAATGTGGTGCTCACCAGGGAGGGAAGAATTTACATCATCGTGTGCGACACATGGGTTACTACTGGCCTGCAATGACAAAAGATGCAATGGAATACGTCAAGAAGTGTCACCAGTGCCAAATCCATGCGGATATCATACATTCACCACCGGAAGAATTGCATCAGTCAGTGATGTCCTGGCCTTTCGCAGCCTGGGGCATGGACGTGATCGGGCCGATTAGTCCGCCATCTTCCCAGGGGCATCAGTACATCCTTGCCGCAACTGATTATTTCTCCAAATGGGCTGAACCAATCGCCCTGAGAAATGTGAAAGCCAGACATGTCGAAGGTTTCATTCGTCACACCATATTTTACCGACATGGTATCCTTGAGAGAATCACTACGGACAATGGAACACCCTTCAAGAATGCTACTATCGATAAGCTGTGCGCGAAGTTCAAGATCAAGCATTGCTATTCATCACCTTATTACCCTCCTGCGAATGGATTGGTCGAGGCATTTAATAAGACTATCGTGAAGATTCTGAAAAAGACAGTGGTAGAAAATAAGAAAGATTGGGACAAACGATTACCCGAAGCATTATGGGCATACCGAACTACGCACCGCACAGCCACTCAAGCTACACCTTACTCAGTGGTGTATGGTATGGAAGCTATGATCCTGATGGAAATTCAAGTTGAATCGCTACCGGTCGCACTTCGGCACTGCCGAACAACCGAGCACAATGCCAAGATCAGAATGGCCGAACTCGATGATCTAGATGAAAAGAGACTCGCTGCCCAACAAAGGCTCGAAATGTATCAGAAGTAAATTTCAACCGCGTATGATAAGCGTGTTAGGTGCAAATCATTCAAGAAGGGTGATCTCGTACTAATGATGAAACATTTGGCACTGAACCAATGACCGAAAAGTAAATTCGACCCGAAATGGGATCCCCTCTGCATCATCGATGAAGTATATTCTAATGGAGCCTATCGGGTAATAGATTGCAAAGGGCAAGGCATCAGTTTATAGGTGAATGGTCGATTTTTGAAAAGATATTATACTTAACATAGGCTTATCGTTGCGAGTTGTAAACACCCCATTAGAGGGAAAGTGTAATAAAGTAGATACCACACAGTGATTTAATCAAAATACTAATCATCTATTTTATGCTTGCACAGGTATCGAAAATGTCGTTAAGACTCAGAACACGTCGGGTATGGCAACCTGGCCCTTTTCGAGACCATCGAGAATCGGGATAAACCCCAAACCAAGACTCGGTTACGTCTTCGTTCACATGAATATAGGTTTGAGTCCTAACAGGGAGACGTTCCTTTCCAAATGGCATAATCTATTTGCACTCAAACTCAAATAAAAGGGCATAGAGGCTAAAGACACAACATAAATTTAGAAGTACAATAGTATACATATTGTTACAACATCCATTACAACATATTTCAAATTACAAGTGAAGAATGTTACAGCTCAACTATCTAAAGTCTTTAAACATTGGTCTAATAAGTTGACTGCAGATTCTTCGATTACCTTCTGTCTCGTCTCAGCCTCGGCCAAGACTTGGGCAGGGTCGGGGGTGTCCTAGAGCGACTGATGCAGCTCTTCAACCTGTGCCTTTACGACAGTACATTTCGCTTCATGCTGGTCGATGGAGGATTGCAGACGTGCCTTTTGACCGCTGAACTTTGAAAGCTTGAGATGGACGACAGAATGTTCGGATCGTAACCGGGCCATCTCATTTTTAATCTCCACGAGGCGTCTAGTAGCCTCTTGGCATTCAGCGTCAACAGCTTGCCAATGCTTCCTTACTGCAGCCACGTCCACCTCATGTAACTCAATCTTCAGAAGGAGGGACCGCAAGTGACAGCGCTTTTCCTCAACAGAAGGGTCAACCTTGAGGTGCCTCGCTTCAGTTACTCGAGCCATCCCTTCCTTGAATTGAGACACGTGGCTGACGATCGAAGAAATGTCAATCCCGAGCCACGCAGTGTTGAGCTCTAGTGCTTGCAGTGCCTCGTCCAAGATAGACCATTCATCCCCATTCTTTAACGAGTCAGCGATGTCAGACAGTAAGCTCCTCAGAATATTCACCTTGGTCCTTGACAGGCCTCAGAGAGATGAAAGGAATACCTCAGGCAAGACTACAGGAACTGGGACGCTGGCAGGAGCAGTGGCTGGCAAACGAAATGATAAACATTAGCACACAGAAGAAAGAAAAGAAGCAAACAAAGTAATAAGGACAAGTAGTATACCAGCAGCTTCAGGAACTTCGTCGACCGGTGCACTGGTTGAAGTGACAGGTGTTGCTGATGCCGGGACACATTCAGTTACAATTTTCGTTACTGGCTCATGCAATTCGGGAGAAGAAAGTACAACGATCACAGGGGCAGTGGTGGCTTGAATTGATTCAGCAACAGAAGGTGCTTCCGTGACAGGCTCCGGTGCACTAACAACATCAGAGGGCATGGTTTCTTGAGCGGGAGGTGCTGCCTCTTCCGTAATAATAGCAGGGCCTGCCTCAGGAGTAGGGCTAGGGTTTACTGCAGCCTCACTATTGACAGGGTCGGAAAGGGGAGGAGATTTAGCTTGTACCCCACTGTTAAGGTCCATAGGGATGGGCTCTGTGTCTGCTTCGGGAGCAGATCTGTCATATACTGGCTCGTTGTCTCCACCCTCCTCTGTGGGGCGATTTCCACTCAGGTCTGCTTGAGAACTCATCTCCCCTTCCTCCCTTGGTCCATTAACATCGTCGATCGGGACGCTGCCGGCAGCTTTGGAGAGTCGACTCCGTGCTTTTTCAGCCTTGTACAGCTTCCACATGTCCTTTATCTTCTTCCCTCCATCGACGATAGGAACACGAGGGGCAGTCTTCACTCGAGGCCCGGAACGCTTGGGGGACAGCTCAGAGTCACTATCCCTGGGAACAGAGCGTTTGGATAAACTCGTCCGACTGGCTGGGCTCTGATCACAACCTCCCCTACCGCCGGTCGATAGGGTCCTTGCTGCTGCAACAGCACCCTCTCCACCACCCTTGATATTATCGCCACCTTCACCACCCTCGACATCGCCGCCACCGCCTCCATCATTACCATCACCAACATCTTCATCACCTTCACCACCAACATCATCATCCTCGTCACCACCCTCACCGTCACCATCCTCATCATTATCACCGACATCGTAACCCTCTCTCTACCCCTCTGTCATGGGACCCACAAGTGGAGAACTTTGATCTTCTCGCAGTGTGATCCTCTGCCCATAAGCAACCCATCCTTCTAGTGTATGCTCAGGCTTTTCGTGATCAATTACCACGTTCAGAGAAGTCAGAAATTTCTTCACACCAGGAGTGGCCAATTGATGAAGTGACTCTGATACATAGCCAGGCCGTCAGTCGAAGTAGGATCAACGATTAGAGGAGAGACGAAGACAGGATCAGCTACATGCCGATTGTTTCGGCTTAAGGAACATTGGTGAGCCCACCACCTCATCCACCCATATGTAGCACCGGGAGTATACTTGGTGCCCGAAACAATGAAGGAGCAACCCGATCTGGTAAGCAAGAGCTGTCGCCATATCCGTTTCTAGTGTATCGGCCCTGTACCATAAGCTCGCTGTTCTCGTGTCACGGGTTCGAGAGTTTCTGGCACCCCTTGGTCATAACCAAACTGACGGGCGAATCTGTTTGGGTAGTAGGGCTCTCTCCAAAACTCAGCACCCTCCCTCAAAGGCAGTGAGCTCGGGTGGATTGATATCAAAAAACAATGTCCGTAGGAGCCAAGGCTCTCATCATCATCCAGCAGAATCGGGTCTTCACTGTTGGTACCCAAGAAAAGGAAGAAGTCGATGTCGTTATGGCGAGCTATCTTTGCCTCGATAGTCGCCAAGTTTCAGCTGTTCATCCTCCGCTTTTGGAAAGCATGCAATGGGACCGACCCTCTCCGGATGAAATCTTTGAGTTCTATGCCGTAGACCTAGGGGAAATACACCCCCGAGCCAACCCGAAAAGAAATGCCACCCGCAGAAGGAGGAATTCAGTTCGAAAGAGGCGGAACCCTTGTTGCTGATAACACCGCCGAAGGCCCGGTAGATAGAGCACAAGACTACCGGGGCCAATGCATAGCAATGGACGTTAGCTAGACTCCCCACTACGGCAAAGCAGGAAACTCTCACACTGTTTGCCTGCTTAAAACTTGGGAGGGCCACACGGCATAGCCAATAGGCTAGGAATCCAGCGAGTTCGCAGGTGGGAGATAACTTGTTCGGCTGCAGAAACTTCGTCTCCATCTTGGCCTTTAAGACTAATTTATCTCTGCGACCTTCATCATAGGGCGCGTAATCCAAGATGAGAAAGAAAGAAAAATCATCAGTAAAAAGAAGAGAATGTAACGGGATGCAAGAAGTGCGACTCAAGTCAAGAAACTCACTTTAAACCATGACTGAAGTAAATCAGCCAATCCTCGAAGGGCACTTTATCCTTGGAACCCAAAAACTACGGCAGTTCCGCAAACAATTCGTAGCAGGCTTCAGAGTAGAAACCTTCGGCTACAGCCTTCTTCTTCTTGGAAAGCTCCTCATCACTAGGAGTCCATTCATCATAGATTTGGCCGCGTATGGGGAGACCTGCTATCCGGTATAGGTCCCAAAGGGAGATACTCATTTCTCCGTAGGGCAAGTGGAAGGAGTTGGTGATGGAACTCTAATGGTTCAAAAACCCCTTATAGACACATGGTTCCTTATGAAAATAGCTCGACGTCGCTTGAATAGCCCTCAGGAGACCCACTTGCTTCAGAGTTTCTTCGTGTTGCTTGACGATTCGGTTGGCCCAAGCTTCGTAACCAGGGTGAGGACTTAGATGTCCTCGTGTCTGGAACCCACCGGTTGGCCAAATTTCTGCGTCTGACAAAGGGCGGAATCTCTGACGCAATGTCTCGTAATAATGGGTTGGATATGGTTGGTGGGGATCGTGGTTGGGCTCCAGGAATATCATGTCCTTCTCCTTAAGGATAGACTGTAGTTTACCATTCTTGGATACTGCGCAGTTGAGGAATGATTTCGGAATAGATGTCCACGAATCAACGCTGTAGAAAGAATTGGCCCGGCATACGTCGGAAGGCTCAATGCTTGGGAGAGATCGATACCGTTGAAAGCTCTTAGGAAATTGGATGTACTACCTCGTGTATGGGTTGCGAATCATGAGTGACGACACCGCTAACTTAACCGAAGACCAAACAACCTTCATCCTGTCAGATTTCGACTTGGCCTGTTTCTTCATGTACACTTGCTTGGCGCTCTTACCGGTCGTCTTTGGGCGACCGCGTTTTGCAGAATGAATGGGCACGACCGGACTAGCCTCGTCCTCTTCGGACCCAACAACCTCGTCGGTCCGGAAACCCCGTAGGGGAGCATACCAAGCATCCCATTCCTCCTCAGTGCCTTCATCCGGGGGGGTTGGTAAAGCCTTCTCGCAAAGGATCTTCCGCTGCAAATTCTTCTGTAGCGTCAATATACGCTCATAAAAGTTAAACTTCTCTAGAGGATGGAACCATTGTGGGTTCTGATCAGACGGCCGCACCACCTTGGGCGAGGTGCGCTTGCGTTTACGCGTAACTGCCTTGGAACCGGAGGGACCAGCCTTCGAAGGGCCAACGTTGGAGGAACCACCCGCCATTAGTATCTGCATAAGCACACCATAGCGTCAGAAAAGGTGCAAATGCTAGAAAAGAATACAGGTATGCGCAAACTCTACTTGACTTAGACTAAAAAGAAACGTCACATCCAATTTGACGTAATCCTAGAATTTTAGGCATATGAAGTCCAACATTTCTTGCATAATAGTTCGAAAGAGAAATGTTGAACTCAGTACGTTCTAGAATGATGACCCTTAATACCAGGGGAAATGGTTCGCACATCTTAAAACATGGAATAGTTTTCATTAACTACGACATAGGTGCACGCTATGCCTGACATATTCAGGAATCAGCTGGCACCTGGACATCATGAGTGCTAACCGATGTCTCATCATATGTTCAAAATACTCACCAATTTATAAATAACACTGCTGGGCTCGGCACATCAAATAAAGTAAGCAATCACAAAGCCTGAAATTATACACGCGGAGTGCCAGCGCGACTACAAATTAACGAAAATGCGAAGTTCAGAGTCATGTGTGCAAGGCACCAGCGAGTAGGAAAAATCCACAAAACTCCACTTTCACGACGCGCTGAACATCAGCGCGTACAAAATTTCATTTAGAAGATGCGCTGGCCCAAGCTTTTCCACCAAGTTCAAAATATCGGTACCCGCTACGGCAGATCCGGGAGAACGGGAATATGGTAGTCACATCTCTCTCTCTTTAATGTGGATGTCTTGATTGTATGGGAACTGTATGGGAACTCCCCTACAACCTACCTTCCACCGTACTCATGTTTAGGGGGAAGTTTAATCAGGACTGTCCATTTAGTTTCTTGTAAGCATGGGTAGATGCCCAAAATATTCGGTGTATTTTAGCCATTCCTTTTCTAGGCTCATGGCTTCTAACAGCTTACCGCTGACCATTTTGTCTTTTACTGGCTATTTGGATGTCATCATTCGGGTTGCTACAATGGCCTAAGTTGTGATCCATATATGCTGGGATTACTTGATAGACGGTTGGGATTGACCTTCCTCTCAGCTAAGTAATGGGTACAAGACGACCGTGCAAGTTGGAAGGATTGTAACACTCCTCCAAGTCAAGGAACCAGATTAGAGAAATGTGCGGAGGAGAGAACCCACAAAGCCCTTTGACTAAACATGCATGGGTGTTCTGGCCTAGGACCCACCGTTCAGATTCGGTCATAGCCTGAACTCGTGCGGGTGTGAGATCAAGTCAGGTCTAAATGTTTGGGCTCAATTACTATGGGGCCAATGTAGAGTGGGCCAATCAGAACCATCCGTCTAAGTCATCCCTAATGTGGATGTCAAATAGTTTAAAATAAACGTTTCTCAGAATTCGGATGATCCTGTCCATCCAATGAGGGGTCTTTAATGCACCAGTAGAAAGACCCAATAAATGTCGTCATTTAATGGGAAAGTGAATGAATGGATTTCTATAATTGTCTGATATATGTAGACTTAGGTCCACGTGTACGGGGGAGAGACTTTACAATATTGACGTTCAACCGGCTCGACCATATGTCTGTATCATCTGTCTCTTCGCCAATAGAGGACGGACGAGGAATCAGTAGTGCAGTCGTGTAACACGTGGAATCGGTAGTGCAGTCGCGTAACACGTGGAATCAAGTAGTCACGTGTGAAAATCCGACCTTGTTTGTTGATCCTACACCGTAGATTCGATATCATAAAAAATAAGATCGATGCTATGATCATGTGGTCCCACTAATTGTCCCAAAAAAATGAACGGTTAAGAGAAATTGATTAATTTCCAAACGTACATGTAAAATTCTGGCCAATTTAATGATCAGATGTAATATGTGATCTGTGAGATGTCTGATGAACGGTTGTGATCTCTCACACATGTTTTGGTCTCTCCAACGACTACACTTGAAAGCCACACGTGCGAGTGCAATCAACAATTCTCAAGGAAGTACGCTTCAGTGTTACCGCTCCCACCACAATCATACGGTGGTACTCGGCATCTCTAGGACCCAGGTGGTGTATGTATCAGATCCAAACCGTTCATCATATGCGTCCCCTTGGGTTAATCTTAGAGAGTTAAATTCAGATTGATCCAAACCTCTGGTGGTCCACAGAACATGGATAATTTGGGAGGGGACGCCTACCCTTGATTCTCTTAATGGCTCTCCTGAGTTTCGTAGCAGCCTGATGATTATTTTCCTAACCGTTAATCCATGGAAGATGAAAGGTCGGAAGGTTATGGATTCCATATACACAACATGGTGGGGTCCTCACTCAAAATCAAGGGTGACCGTCCAATCTCAACATATCCCATGTGATGTTTCACACAAGAGCTTCCGTTCTCCCGGATCTGTCGTATCATCTCCCTGGCACGTCAAAGAATGAGTTTCTCCCAGACGCGGGTACGCGCTAGCCTTAGCGCATCATGTAACAACATATCCCATGTGATGTTTCACACAATAGCTTCCGTTCTCCCGGATTTGCCGTATCATCTCCCTACCGCGTCAAAGAATGGGTTTCTCCCAGACGCGGGTACGCGCTAGCCTTAGTGCATCATGTAAGTCACGGGTTTTATGAAGTTTCATTTTAGTACGCACAAGGCACCAAATTTGCAATTAAGTATGCGCTAAGCTGGCGCATCGTATAAATAGGAAAAATTCCCCAAGTCCAAAATATGGACGCACTGAGGGTGGTGCGTTAAAATAATCACCAACCTTGATTTTTTCGACGCGCGCGAGAATAAAACGATGCGCTGACGATATTTAAACTACGCGCTAGAGATTTTTTGGACACGCCAAGCAGAGTTCTCACGCAGACACTAAAATGTGAAATGACGAAAATAACCGAGATTCTCGTATTTATAGCTGGACCCGAAAAATCCGATGTGCTGCAATGAACGGCCAATGTCCATCCCATCACATCGGAGGGGCATCTGTTGGGGTCCCAAAAGTCAAGATCTTCAAAAACAACAATTATGAGTGTACAAACCGTCACTTAGCTGGGTTTAGGGCCAGTGCATCAGGAGTCTCGGCAAAAAATCACAAAAATACACTGGACTTTACCAAAAATAGAAAGTGAACCCAGGGGTGGGCCCCACCATTCATCATGATCAAAATCCTCCAAAATTGGGAGGGTAAGTTCAATAATGAAGAAATATAGCCAGTGCATTAGCATTAATTGTAAAACGGGCCCCACAAACCATCAGTTTCGCAAGATAATCATAAATAAGTACGTCGGCGCATCCAGAAATTCATGGTCAGCGCATCAGAAAATTCAGTCATTTTAGAAGTGAATTTCAGGATGCACTGACCCTCAGCGCGTCAAGAAATTCATCTAGCACATCAAGAAATTCAGACAGTTTTACAAAGTGAATTTCAGGACGCACCGACCCTCAGCGCGTCAAGAAATTCGCCCGACGCATCTAAAAATTCAGGAATTTCAGGACGCACTGACCCTCAGCGCGTCCAATAAATTACTCATTTTCAGAAATTTCAGGACGCACTGACAGCCAATGCGTCCAAAAATTCAGCATTTAAAATTAAGGCATTTTAAGACGCGCCGACCTATTTTCTCGACGCGCTACACGTGGCAGCTTCCTATTGGCCGACTTTCAATATTTTCGGGTATAAATAGCCCTCTGTTACTGTTCATTTAGACAGATACAAAAAGAAAGAGAGAGTTTTGCCCCTTGGGTATTTCGAGAGATCGTCGGAATCCCTCGCCGAAAACCCTTTTCCGACCACCGGAAACCTTTTTCGATTGCCGGAATTCCTTTCCGACTGACGGAACCTTTCACCGGAAACTCCATCTCCGACCACAGTAGGTCCGACGATGAAATAACTTAAAATTGTGCAAGTGTTGTAGCGCATCACGAAAATCAATCATTTTCAAAACAAGGTTATTTTTCGACGCACTGGCTCCAGCGCATCAGAAAAATAGCCTAGCGCATCAGAAAAAAATAGTCGTTTATTAAATAAGTCATTTTTGGACGCACTGGCCCCAGCGCATCACAAAAATAGGCCAGCGGATCAGAAAATAGAACATTTTAACAGTCATTTTTGAACGCGCTGGCCCCAACGCATCAGTAAAATCAGGCCAGCGGATCACAAAAATCAGCACTCTGAACAGCCATTTCATCACCTTTAAATCTTCATTTTGTGATGTTTTCGGGCCCCGTTTGAGCCTATTTTGGATATTTCAAGCGTTCCGGATGCAACAGAGCAGTCAAATAACTCATCCGAGCAACCCAAGGAGCAGAATGCAAGCCTTCGGAGTCCAATCCAATCCAAATGTGATGAACGAAGTAATTTCTCGGAAAGAGGCTGTTAGTGTCTAGAATCATACCAATGTATCATCATTTCATGTACTATCATAATGTGACCCGGATTTAGGTCTGGACTAAGCAAATGAGACTATGGTTAACACGATAAACCATATAGAGAGAGTTCTAAACTATTACACGAAATTTGTTAAAGACTGACACTTCAAGAACAGTTGATGCCCTATCCATTCAAACGGCATCCGCTGGTCGAGCTGCTCAGGTACATACAACTGCAGATCGGTCTTCCCGCGGTCACCCGTCACAAATAACGGCGCAGGCCCAGAGTCGCACCCCTCAGTTAAAAACCCTGACAGTCTCAGCCCGAATCTCCGGTCAAAACATGGGACATAGACATCTGACTCGTACAAAGATGGATCAGTCCATAACAAAACACAACAAATACTGGTCTCCACGACCATACAAATACAGGTCTCCACAACCATACAAAATACAGGTCTCTTCGACCACACAAAATATGGGTCTCTACGACCACAAACTCTGAGACCATAGTCCCCGTTGACTAGTCTTCTGCCTTTTAATCAAGGGCCATCGATCATTCGGTGTAATTAATGGCTCGTGCCAGATCACGGCCTGAAATGTACAAGATCTCAGGATCTCTGGAATAAAATTCGCCTTTCGATATCTCTTTTCTTGTGTACTTTTGTGAATGTTTGTGATTGTCTATGAATGTTTCTATATTCAGAACTCCAGAACAACAAAATACAAGAAAACTGCGTCTGAGCATTTTCTAGTTCTAACAATAGGGTTTAACTTTTTTTTTTTTTGAAATTTACTAAGTTTTACAGAAATATTACTTATTGAGTTTAAGACTAAAAATATGTCAACATTATCCCAAACCTTGAAGATTACTAAATAAATGAGAATTGAAGTAAAACAACCATGATCATGACCATGGAGATATAAAGTTCAACATTGATCATGATCTTGTAGTGCAAGAAATTAAGAGATAACACTATTTCACATAGAAGAAACAATGTAAATGCAACTATGCGCCAATAGATGTGAGAGGGAAAATAGGAGATGCAACACTTTCAGATAGAAGATGTGATAAAATATGCTTAATTCTGACCTATTTATGGCCTTATCTGACCGCATCATATCCAAAGATTCAGATGGTGCCACATGGCAACAAGATTTCACTAAGAGAAAACAAAGATTTCTTCGGCTGCTTTGGCGGCCAAACGAGATCAGAATCCGTATAAAGTCATGGGTGGCTTAGAAAGGACAGCTCTAATCAGCTACCGCAAGGATACATGTGTCACATGTCCAATACATGTCGTAAAGCCAACTATTTATCACAAAGGCCTCTGACTAAAGTTGGGACCCGATCAAAACATGGTTACACCTAGTGACCGGTTCAGCCAACCCACCATGGCATGTTGCATGGTTCTCACGATGAAGATATCCGAGGAACAGAGTAGGAACTACGTTAAGTTGACCTAATATCATGGTGTATCATTCACGTTCATGTGGAGAGGCAGATAGCTATCACCACACATGGCGACTCAAGAGAAAATTTTATCCATGTAATGGGTGTAAGACATGTGTGTAACTAATGGTCAACCCGAGACAAATAACTAGCATATGTGGTGTTTTTTGATAGGCCACGAGTGTTTATGGGTTCAGACGGTTATCTCCACATCAACAAAAGGAGAAATGGCTATGAAAATCTCTCTTTAAAACGATTCTCAGGGTTTTATAACAGAAGGAAGATTGAAGAGCTCCGGGCCCTTGTAAACCCAATACACATCAAATGGAATGTACAACGCAATGTTGCCTATTTAATTTTATCTTTTATCTCTTATCTTATCTTAGCATAGGACAACCCATTTACGCTGCTATGAAGTAGTGTAATCTCTTTCGTCTATACTGCTATGTTGGACTAACTTAGAATATGAGCAGTGTAATTCCCTTCCATTTATGCTGAGCGTTAGATTGTAAGGGAGACATTTTATTTTTGTTTTCAGTAGTGTAATTTCCTTCGTCTACGCCCCGAACTGCTAGAGCAAGGAAGATTTAGATTGCAAGGGAAACATTTCTTTGTAAGTTTTTTTTTTTTTTTTTTGTTTTTCACTTCAATTAATACAAGTAAATTCCTTTTACTCACATATCATCTCTGCTATCATGATGAGAAAAATCATTTTGTCAGAAAAGAAAAAAGAACTCATTAGAAGAACCATCTTTTCCCTTCGCAAATTGCTTGATTGCGCATATAGTGGCTGAATAGACGGCCGAATTCCTGTAGTTCTTGGTCATAAATAATTGTTCATAGTCTTTCTGTCTATCTCAGTGATTAGGGTTAAAAGGTGTTCGATTCGGATCGGCTCTGGCACACCCAACAATATCCAAAATTTAGATCCAAACACAAAGACACTCAAAGAGACCGAACGGATGAAATGTTGTCCTCTCTTTTATTTTCTATTTTCTCTTTTTTCTTCTCTCTTCCAAGCCTCGTTGGTCCTCCCTCCCTTTCTTGGCAAGTAGATATGAGCTGCCTATGTTGAGGGAGTCCGTGGGTATTCAATCTCGCCGGCGGAGTGCGCTTAGAGGGAGGGGCATTTGTTACCTGAAAACATAAGATTCCTAAGTGTTAAGCCTGTTTGGTGGATGTGATGGGGTTCTCATGGACACCTCCTTTAACCTTGGGGACATGGAGAATTCCCTGGCTGACTGGATTAGAGTTTAATGTCTGGTTGGAAGACTGGTTTTATCCTATGGAGCAGTTCTCATCTCCCGTGGGGTGTCTAAACACATGCATAATTACTAATAACCAAGCCCTACTCAAAAGTGAAATGGAATTTCAATGGCGTTGTTGGTACGGTAGGAATTGCTTTTGAGATGATACTTTCTCCACATGACGCGAACCATTGATCAGTGAGTCCCACCATATATCTTTTCTTAATCATCCATTAGCCCACCTGATTCTGGTTTTGATGTTTGGGACATTTCACTTTTTTGGTGATCTACCCGATGAATGGCTCGGATTCCCCCCAAAATGTGGGAAGAATAGGATTCTGTCATTGAGCGACTCATGTAGAAGGTGGAGATCTGTGCAAACCACCAACTCAGGTGGTCCCGCAAGCTATCTGATGGGGACTCCATCTATTTATTCCAGGATGGTGGAATAGCATATGCCCTTGATACCAATTTTAGACGGTCACGGAGTTTCAGAAATCTCATACACTGAGAGAGCAATTCGATCCACACACGTGCAGCAACATTATACCACGTGGCACGTATTTACCTCAATCTAAACTGTCCATATCGTGGGCCCCACTTTGAGCAAGCTCAACGGCTTTGAAGCAGCCATTTTAGGGTAAAGATCCGCATTCAGATTAACTGATCGGTCTATTCTATCCTTTGATCAGTGGACACTTGACTATTTTCATTCGTACGGTTCATTTGATGGAAACTAATCGGACGGTTAAAATCATCTGATGAAAGTAGCTACCGGCCTTTTTTATGTTGGGGCCCATTTTAGGAGAATTTGAACGGAGGTAGTGCACGTACGCCACTGGTGTACTGACGGATCAGCGTTTAGGAAAAGGAAGTAGCGTGGGGCCCACAGTGGATGTATGTGTCTTATCCACGCCGTCTATCCATTTTTTCTAGCTCATTTTAGAGCATGACCCCAAAAGTGAAGCATATCCAAAGCTCAAGTGGGCCATACCACGGCCTGCGACCCCACATACACAGAGATGGATGGAGGAAAAACCAGCGTGGATAAGAAACATACATCCTTAGTGGGCCCCACAGAGTTTACGCAGTACGCAATCCGCTTCATTGCGAAAGCGCCATTTATACCCACGCTTTTCGTGAATAGGCTTCCTTCCAATCCGTCCTTTTCTACCCATAAGGGCATGTCGAGTTATCCAATACTCTGGCATTGTATGATGCTTGATACGCAGGAACTCAGAAATTGTACATACTTGCTACAAGTTGACTCAAATTAAACCGACTACATTGTGGAAGGAACTGTCTCCAGGTCACAGTCCTAAAATTAGATTGGTTTGATTAATCGTGAGCTCTGATTTGTGGACAGTTTCTTGTTGAAATACGGCCATTGGATATTTTTTATTTTTAGTCATCCGATAAATGGCATCAATCTCAAAACCAGATAAGCCCAAAAGGCCTAAATTTTTAATTGATGGTCCATCTCATAAGCTGGGCCATTTTATTTTAATTAAATTATATGCTATGGGTGTAACTTTCAAGCAATTTTTAAGTGCCTGCGTGTCATCCATCGTACTCCCCAAGAGTATCTACGTTTTGATAACGAAAGGGAATCCCCGCTCGCGCATCCCTCATAGGGCGGTCGCAAATGCCTTTGTTTTATTTATTTTCATTTTTTATTATAACCGTGTAAATATCGAATCCGTATCCTCTGCTGGTCTCTTGGAGCTTTTCATTGGTCCACGTTAGTGTGATCAGGTTTGTGACCAGGTTGCAGTGAGGACGTTACATGGTTGCAATGTGAAACTTAAGCATAATGCGGAATGATAGGATCGTCTATGCATCAACAATGAAGATTCTATACTGTAATCTTAAAGTCATTCCTGATTGGGAAGATATTCCTGACGTGTTGCCGAGAGGAACTCTTGATCTTCCGCACCTTACACCTTTAGGAAAATCACTTAATGGGACTAGGGTTTTCTCTTGTGTGTTGGTGTGGGGACCAAGACATATATTTATAGGAAAGAGGGTCAGAGAAGCTTACCCATCACACTTCTCTCCTTTAGGGTCTCCACACCGTAGGTTTTCATATCTGGCTTAATAACCGCGTATAGGGAACACGGTTCAAGCATCCCGCCCCAAACCTATTTGTAATGATCACAACTATAGTGGGGCCCACTGAATCGCTCAATCTGAATAATCCAACAGTCATGATCTAAACCGATGATAATGTGTGGCCCACCTAATGGAGTCTTACATTCTCCCACTTGGGCTACACTGATCCATGAAAGAAAACAAAAACATTTTATTTTATTTTGTGAAAAATATTTTATAAAACGCATTTGTTTCAAAAATTCCTAATGGGCGCCCTACTGATTTTAAAACAATACCGTTGGATAATTATGAGCAACGCTCGTCAGATCTGGTCCATTAAAACCACTGATATTGAATCGTGGTAGTCAACACAACATTTAATATTTTCGAAGTATGACGAATCACGATCACAAATACCAATAGCCTTAACGACATTGATCAATGATATAGGGTGTGGTATGAAGATTACACGTCTAATGTGATCATATGTGCTTATCTTCAAGTGGTCCTTCTAAACGTGTCTTCAAGACATAAACCAAAGTCTTGCTTACTCAAAACTAAATGTGCACACTGAAAGAGAAGCAAGATATAAACTGAAAAACAGAATCGTCAATGCATAAAAGATATCTAAAAATGTCTAGACATAATCGGATCATATATGAAAAACTCCTACTACTGAAATACAACCTTGGGATCAACAACTCCCATAGACGTCACATGCTCCTTAAAGAGCGTGATAGGAAGGCCATTAGTGAGAGGATCCGCTATCATCTGCTTTGTGCCGATGAGTTCCACAGACACTTGACGATTCTGAACTCTCTTCTTCACAACAAGGTATTTAATGTCAATGTGCTTTGACCTCGATGAATGCTTGCTGTTGTTGGAGAAGTTAATTGCAGCTGAACTATCACAATAGATTTTCAATGGTTTCGGGATCATCTGCACAACCCGTAAACCAGAGAAAAAGCTCTGAAGCCAGACCGCCTGATTCGTGGTTTTATGACAAGCTACATATTCTGCTTCTATGGTAGATGATACCGTAATTGACTATTTCACGCTCTTCCATGATACGGCTCCACCAACTATCATGAATACATAGCCTGATGTGGACTTCTTGCTGTCGAGACAACCAGTAAAATCTGCATCTGTATATCCTACCAACTTCAAATGGTCGGATCTCTTGTATGTGAGTTTGAAGTCTTTTGTCTTTTGCAGGTAACACAACACTTTCTTTACAGCTGTCCAATGATTCATTCTTGGATTGCTAAGGTACCTGCCCAACATTCTAACCACAAAAGCAATATCTGGACGCGTACAAACATGAGCATACATGATGCTCCCTACTGCTAACGCATACGGAATAGCTTTTATTTTGTCCTTTTCTAGGTCATTCTTAGGACATTGAAATTGACCAAATTTGTCACTTTTTACAATAGGTGCTTGGCCAGGAGCACAACCTTGTATGCCAAACCTTTCGAGAACTCTATTAATATAGGCCATCTGCGACAGGCCAAGTAATCCACGTGATCTGTCTCGGCTAATATGAATGCCGATGACAAAAGAGGCATCACCAAGATCTTTCATTTCAAAATTTTGAGATAGAAATTTCTTAGTCTCACGCAACAATCCAATATCACTACTGGCCAATAAAATGTCGTCAACATACAAGACCAAAATAATAAACTTACTCTCACTGATTTTCACATATATGCACTCATCTGCAGTGGTTTCAATGAAACCATATGAGGAAACAACTTCATGGAACTTTAGGTACCACTGTCGTGATGCCTGTTTCAACCCATAAATGGACTTCTTAAGTTTGCAGACCAGATGTTCTGAGTCTCTGGCTTTAAAACCTTCTGGATGCAACATATATACGTTCTCCACTAGATCTCCATTGAGAAACGCAGTTTTCACGTCCATTTGATGTAGCCCCAAATCCATATGAGCCACAAGCGCCGTAATGATCCTAAAGGAGTCTTTCTTATACAGGTGAGAAAATCTCCTTAAAGTCAATGCCCTCTCGCTGAGTGAAACCCTTTGCAACTAGCCTGCCTTTATACCTTTCAGTATTGCCCTTAGAGTCCCGTTTGGTTTTAAATACTCATTTGCAACCAATCGGCCTAATCCCTTCAAGCAATTCAACAAGGTCCCAAACTTGTTGTCCTTCATGGATTTCAATTCATCATTCATGGCATCGAACCAATGAAAAGAATTCGCACTTTGTTCGACCTGTGAAAGGGATATAGGATCCTTTTCAACGCCAATGTTAAACTCATGCTCCTGCAAATAGATGATGTAATCATTTGGTATTGTAGATCTTCTCTCTCTATGTGATTGTCTTAATGGCTCATTATTCTGAATTGGGTTTTCCATTTCTTCATCAGTGGGTTGTATTTGAGGTTGTACATGGTTGTCCATAGGGATCTCAAGGTCCACTGCTGGACGGACAACCATGCTACTCTGAATGATTGTGGTGGGAATCACAATCCGCTCTTCCTTAAATACAATATCTCTTAAATTTGTGCTCCCACTATCTTCAGTATTCTCAATAAACCTAGCATTCGCAATCTCAATAACTCTTATGGAATATGATGGACAATAAAATCTGAATCATTTTGATCTTTCTGGGTATCCAATAAAGAAGCAACTAACAGTTCTAGGATCAAGCTTTCTTTCATGCGGGTTATAAGGTTTGGCTTCTGCAGGACGACCCCATTCATGAAAATATCGTAGAATAGGCCTTCGCCCTGTCCACAATTCATATAGAGTTTTCACTATAGCCTTACTTGGGACCCTATTAAGGATATGCACAGCCGTTTTCAACACATCACCCCACAATTCATATAGAGTTTTCATTCCAAAGTTAGGCTGATTGCCACCCGCAGGACTCGTATAACCTTTTCCTGAAGTGTGCTTTCTTTTCTTATTTCCTTTTCGTCCTTGATCAGATGTCACTAGGTGTGCACTTTGCATCTTGCCCGACTTTCTGAGTCTCTCTTCCTCCTGAACGTACTGAGATATCAATTCATTCAATTTCCACTTCTCCTTTTGAGTGTTATAGCTGATTTGGAATTGACCGAACTGTGGAGGGAGGGAGTTCAGAACCAAGAAAATCAGGAGTTCATCCTTAATCTTAAGGCCCAATGCACGGATTTTAGCCACCACATCAGACAATCCACCAATGTACTCCGTGATATTTTCTTGACCATTATATGTGGCTTGAGTCAGCTTATGTAAAAGTGAACTCAGCCCAGCGTTATCCGATTTCTCAAATCGTTTTCCTATTTCAAGTCAAGAAATCTTTAGCTTTCTTGGTGTTGGGCATGACACCTTGGATAGTCTCAGAAATCGAGTTATTTATGATCTTGAGACACATTTTATTTGACTTGGTCCAGGCCTTGTAGTGAGTTTTTTTTTTTATTCCGAACTGGAGTCAGTTGGAATGGGAGGCTCTACTTCCTCCAGGGCCAGGTCTAAGTCCATGCAACCTAGGACTATTTCAACGGACAACTTCCATTTAGAATAGTTGGACCCAGTAAGCAAAGGTATGGATTTGAATTAGGTTGGAATATTGGAAACAGTTATAACTGGACATTCAAAGCATAAAACTCACATTAATAAACAAGTCCCATATAACATTGCATGAACATAAACCACAAATATTATGCATGTATAAACATCTGATTGATTTGGGCCTTCAATTAAATGACCCAGAATGATGATGGGCCATGATCATCAAAATCTGGCAAGAGCCTAGTGTATCATCACGATTCCTCCTTTAGGCGAAATTGTAACATATAGGAGGCTCTACTGAACATGAAGCTGATCAATACTAGTGAAATAAATCTAAGACGCCCATCATCTTTGGATGAAATGAGTCTCTCAAACTTATATCACCATCACCAATCACTCTATCCCGCTCACATTCAGCTAAACGATGATACTTCTTTGTTTTGACCACCGCCTGCTTGAATGTGAACGCAACTGAATGCAATCCTAAAATGGAGGGTTACTGAATTCCAAGTACAGAAGTCTAGAAGTACAAATCATTGCCAATTGAGGTCACTTTGGTGGCTAACACAATAAGCTTCAATCCCACTTCCAGACCCAATGATTGCTACATGGTTCTGCCCACAACGAACCATACTAAAAAAGTTCTGATTCGGCCCAAAACACGGCTGATGTTGGTCGCCCATAGGCTTAAACAACTTTAACTGAATGATGGTTGGATTATATTTAATGGTCAACCCTGAATATCAACCATGAAGAATGGGTAATGGCTCTATTTTAGACCAAATTTGAACTTAATAATATATAACCATATTTACTGAATTACCAGAACCATTTATCAAGTGTAACCTACTAACCATCAATCAATATATTTAGGTTTTATTTGTTCTTAATGGGCCCGAGTATAATGACTTCCAATGGTTAACATAATCAACAATGGACAAGAAGCCCAAATAACCAAAGTGAGCTCCATAATGTCCATAGGAAAAGCTGCAATAGCCTAAGGATGGGCCTAGAATGGGCATCAAGTACCACTTGAAATTGGGTTTTGATTAATAGGGTGCAGGCCCACAACTCAACCCATAGGAAATGCTTTAAGTAGCACGAATTAGGCCTAATTCCAATATAAAACAGGCCCAATTCCTATCTGAAGTAGACTATAGCTAGGCGTAATATACAGCCCATTTCAAACATTCGAGGAAGTCCAGATCAAGTGGCCCAGAATAGTCAACAAATGGACCTTAAAAATTGGCCTGATATTAGCTTAAGGACGGCCCAATCCGTAGAAAACTAACACAAAGCCCAGCTCGTTTAGTAACATCTAAACATACCAAAAATGAGTCCAGAAAACTAGACCTAACATGCAGGCGGGTCTGACTCACTGGACTGGGCCTATCAGGCCTGGCCACTGGATTGGGCCTACGCGCCTGTCCACTGGACTAGGCCTAATTGTCTTGGGCCCTGATTGTGGACCGGATCAAAGCCAAGTTCTTAAAAAAAAAATTCCAGAACCAATCCTAAAATAGCAACAATATCTTGCATCACCCAAAACAAAAATCAGCTTTAACCCTTTCACTGCCAAAAACATGGCCCTAAAACAAAAAAAATCAGATATCAAGCCTCATGGGTTTGGCCAAGAATAAGCCCAAAAGTAGCCTGCAAACAAGCCTTGTCAAAATTACCACCAAAGTGGGCCTTAAAGCATGGTCCAGGGTCTGCCCAAATGAGCACAAATCATGCCCAGAGCGTGTTGGAAACAAGCCCTCAGCGCTGGACCTAATAGACAGGCCAAAAGTCCATGCAAGAAGATCCCAAAATCTGGCCCAATGTTGCAATAGCTGTAGCAGCCCTCATCCATCCAAAACAGAAAAAAAAACTCATCTCAGGATGTTTTTCTATTTCAAAAAAAAGAAAAAACCCAAACTCTCTTTTCTCGGCAGCTCCAAAATCACCTTCAAAACCTAGCCGCCGTCGCACACAATCTCTCTCCAACAATTAATGGGCGCCTCCATTCCTGTTTTCTTCCATGGCACCCATGGCCGTCAGAGATCTGGGCACCCAAAATCCGACGACCTCCATGGGCAGGGTGTCACCGCCGTCAGCCATTGCTGGCCGACGATCGCTGCTATAGATATCCCAAAATTGGCTCCCAAAACAGAAACTTTGTTATGCCCAAAACCCTCGGAAACCCTAGCAGAAAACGCAGCCGTTACTGTCCCAACCCTAGGCGCCATCATACACTTTTAAAAAAAAAAAGGGTAACTGGTGCTACGAATCCAGCAACCTCGCCGAAATCCATGGAAGACGTGGGTTTTGCCGCTGCCGCTGACGGTTTTCATGGCTTCTCCGGCAAAGAAAACCATTAACTGCTGCTTCCACCATCGATCAGAGATATGGCTTCCTCCATGGCTGCCGGTTTTCTGCATAATCCCCTTTTGCCGGAGCTGAATGGGCTGTTTATCATGCCAACAAACTTCACGACGGTCGGCAATGGGGCTGCAGTAACAGTCCCTGTGCAATATCTCAATAGATGCAGATCTATTGCAGAGATATTATCTTAATGGGTTTTAACCCTGTTTGACTTGTGTCATAAAATCATAATTGTTGTTTATTTATTATTATTATTATTTTTTATGACAATCATGGTAGACATAGCTATTGCCAGATTTGAATAGGCTCTACTATTGGGATTTGAAGTGAGATCCCAATGTCGTCAAGAACCATATTGCCCTACTAAGCATCATATTCCAAATTCCGATTACAAGCCTAAAACTGTCTCAAAGTGTTTAGATATGAGGCAGATCGAAATCTGAAATTCAACATCATGCTAGGTTCCATGGAGAAGAAACCAATCTAAAAACTTCACAAAATCTTCAAGATTAATGCATAGGAGTCTCTGATACCAACTGTGAAACTTAAGCATAATGCAGAATGATAGGATCGTCTATGTATCAACAATGAAGATTCCATACTGTAATATTAAAGCCATACCTGATTGGGAAGACATTCCTGAGGCCGTCATGTTACCGAGAGGAACTCTTAGTCTTCCGCACCTTACACCTTTAGGAGAATCACTCAATGGGATTAGGGTTTTCTCTTGTGTGTTGGTGAGGGGACCAAGACATATATTTATAGGAAAGAGGGTCAGAGAAGCTTACCCATCACACTTCTCTCCTTTAGAGTCTCCACACTGTAGATTTTCATATCTGGCTTAATAACCGCGTATAGGGAGCACTGTTCAAGCATCCCGCCCCAAACCTATTTGTAATGATCACAACTATAGTGGGGCCCACTGAATCGCTCAATCTGAATAATCCAACGGTCATGATCTAAACCGATGATCATGTGTGGCCCACCTAAATGCAGACCTGTGTGGTGACGTGGACTAATGAAAAGGCTCCAAACAGGTTTTCTTGCGGGCGCGTATTTACTGCGAAAGCCTTGCGCAGGAATTTCCTGCGCTGGGAACCATGGTGAGGCCCACAGTGATGTTTTTTTATAAATCCACCCTGTCCATCCGTTTTGGGAGCTCATTTTAGGACATGTAAACAAAAATAAACTGGATCCAAGACTCAAGTGGGCTCACTAAAGGAAAAGGTGGGTAGGTAAATTACTACCGTTGAAACCTCCCTGGGGTCCACAGTGATGTTTATATGACATCCATACCGTTCATAACGTCACTACTACTGGGATGAACTGGAAAAACAAATATTATCCTGATTCAAAACTCCTGTGGCTCCACAAATATTTCAACTGTGGAAGTTCAAATCTCACATTTTCGGCCCACTTGAGTCTTGGATCCGGTTCATTTTTGTTTTCATATGCTAAAATGAGCTCCCAAAACGGATGGATGGTGTGGATTTATAAAAAAATATCACTGTGGGCCCACCTTGGTTCCCAGTGCAGGAAATTCCTGCGCAAGGCTTTCGCAGGAAATCCGCGCCCTTTTCCTGCTTGGAGCCAACAGAGAATCCAGACTCGAAAATATTGGAGGCGGATTAGCTACTAACAGCTTCAGTAGCAATCTCAAAGTGACGTCACCAAGTTCTATGTGGGCCCAACCATGATGTATGTGTTGTATCCACCCTGTCTATCCATTTAGAGAGATCATTTTAAGGCATGGTTTTAATTGAATTATCGGTGACCCCACATGAGATGTGCAAATTGAAGAATGGACACAGGTTCCTCTAACAATCAATTTGTGCTTCTGTTTAGGTGATTTGTGAAAAAACTTGAGCTTACGGACTTAGGAACTTTTTCTTACATAAATCTTTAGGTTTGTATGCCTCCCCCATAAATGAGAATGTATAGATAAACAAAATAAAGCTAAATAATGCTAATTTTATTGATATTTAAAATATATGGTCCGTTATAATTGACAAAGTAATAATCAACCAAAGAAATAAATGAAAACATTACCAAAGATAAATACCTGATTTGTCTATTAGAATAGACGATTGAGGCGAGTAGTCAACAGATATGATCGGATTGGTATGATCAACCAAATCGAAACTTAGTTAAACATGATCCTACAACATAAGGTTCATGATATTTACCCCTACTCCTAAGGGTATTATAGTAGGAGCCACTATATATGCAATAGCTATTTATGCCAGAACTAGGTCAAACTAAGGAAAGATAAATGTAATGTAAAGTAGAAAATGTTTTTGGTGTAAGACCCCGAGCCTTTCTTCATGTGCTCCTTTTGTAGATTATCGAGGCGGTGAAACCCCTCATTAGGCGTCCTTGCTACTTCTGGATCCTTCATGCTTACATCGCAATTTTGGATATGGGAATCCCTTTGATTAATTTGGAACTGACCGCTTGCATTAGAAAGAAAAGACTCCAGTCAAACCTAAACTCAGCTGGCTTTTCGAATCTTCTTTTAATAGCCAATCATTTGCGAAGATCCTCATGGCCCACTACATGGATCAAGCTCGGAATGTCAAGATTCCCCTAATGAGGAAAACAAGGTCGAGATCCGAGGACCTCAAGAGTTGATCCAGGTATTAGATTGATCTCCACTTTGAGGTGTTGGATGATCCAGATTAAACCTCCTCCTTTAACCATATTTCGTAATTTGATGGCATGGAGTGAAATGAGATATAACACCCAATTCCGATTTATCATTGGAGATGAATCAGATTGAATATAGTTGTCCTATTCTCTTTTTTCTGATCAAGACATAGCTCCAGACCCGACCTAGTTGTGTTAATGTGTCTTTTTCTCTTGATCCAGGTTTAAACCATGGCTGAATTTGCTTGGGCATCGGTTCGATCTACTGATACTTGGAACCTTCCCGAGCACTGCTGACTTTTTGTACATCTTTGAGATCTCCCATTTTGGAAGGACTGAGAAACGGCCTTACTAAGAATATCATCACCATATTAGTGATTAGATATGTTCTTTCATTGATTCTATTTAGCCGTGCCAGGTATGTTGCCTCATAAATAGACACGCTGATGGTGGCCATGTGGCATATGACAATTCATCTCCTTAAAGGCAAGCATAAGCGTCTATGCCATCACATTAATTAATAATGAAATGAGTAATGCTAGGGAAGATCTCTTCTTGTAAGTACAACTTCCGTGTGTGCCAAAGACGTAGTGTCACCACATGGCAATTTTCTATTGGACCATGTTAAGGTATCGAAAAATGTTGTAAACACCCACTATTTTTTGTAATGGGGTTGCTTGAGCTTTGGATCTACTTCATTTTGGGATTATGCACTAAAATGATCTCGCCAAATGGATGGGCGGTGTGGATACAAGAAATACATCATGTTGGGCCCACATAACTTGGTAAAATCACCTCAGTAGCTAATCCGCGTCCAAAATATCAGCTAATCACGTTTTGACCCGAATCCCTTATGGACAAGTGTTTTACGCAGCTGCATAAAGGACAGATTGGCTACCACCGACCGTCCCTAGTTAGGAACGGACAATGGCTCTGAGGGGCCATCATGATGCATGGGTTTTATCCACACGTGCCATTCATTTTTGAGATATCATTTTAGATCCATTTTTGGCATATCATTTTAGGGCACAAGACAAAAAAATTGAAGCAGATTCAAAGCTCTAAGTAGAGGACACAATGTGGATTAAACAACTGCCGTTGAAAACCTTTTAGGGCCTACATAAGCTTTGGATAAGCTGATGTTTGTGTTTTCCCTTCATCCAGGTCTATGTGACCTTATGAACAGGTTGGATGGCAATTAACCATCGCGGTAGGCCCTAGGAAGGTTTCAACCGTGGGTGTGATTATCACCACTGCTTCCTGTTGTGTGGTCCACTTGGGCCTTGGATCTGCTTCGTTTTTGGGTTTGTGATATGGCAAAATAGATGGATGAGCCCAGTCCGTTCCTAGCGAGCGATGGTCGGGGGTTGTACCTAATCCGTGTCCTGCAGAAAAACACCCAAGCTCTTGGGCCCCACCATGCTCTGTGGGCTCCGCCGTGTTGCATATGTAAATCCACTCCGTCCGTCAGGGACTGTAGTTGCAAAATATCAGACCATTAAAATCTTGAATGGGCCACACAAATGAGAACAATGTAAAATTTCTCCTAAAACTTCTTTGAGTTCTCATGGTGTGGGCTGCCTGAGCTTTGAATATATAGCTGAATTATATATATATATATATATATATATATATATATATATATATATATATATATATTTCAGTCTTTTAATAAATTTGATAAAAGATACTGGCCATGGTGGTGGGCCCCAGGGAGCTTGGATGTTTTATGCAATGCGTGGTGCAGGGGCGCGGATTTCCTGCGAAAGCCTTGCGCAGGAATTTCCTGCGCTGGGAACCACGGTGGGGCCCACAGTGATGTTTTATGATAAATCCACACCGTCCATACGTTTTGGGAGCTCATTTTAGGCAATGAAAACAAAAATAAACCGGATCCAATACTCAAGTGGGCCTTACTAAAGGAAAAGGTGGGTAGGCAAATTACTACCGTTGAAACCTCCCTGGGGTCCACAGTGATGTTTGTATGACATCCATACCGTTCATAACGTCACTACTACTGGGATGAACTGGAAAAACAAATATTATCCTGATTCGAAACTTCTGTGGCTCCACAAATATTTCAACTGTGGACGTTCAAATCTCACGTTTTCGGCCCACTTGAGTATTGGATCCGGTTAATTTTTGTTTTAATAGCCTAAAATGATCTCCCAAAACTGATGAACGGTGTGGATTTATCATAAAACATCACTGTGGGCCCACCTTGGTTCCCAGCGCAGGAAATTCCTGCGCAAGGCTTTCGCAGGAAATCCGCGCCCGTGGTGCAGGTGTCGTAGAGAAGTCCGTCGAGTAGACTTTGGGTGCTCTCTCCTCACGCGCATCATACTTGTCGATCCAAGTGGCCAATGGGCAGATCCCACTACGTTGTCACAAAAAATCATGCTGATATGACCACTTGATTTATGTTGAATTGGACCCTTGGTCAATTTCTCTTGACCGTCCGTTTATCCTATCAGGGTGCAATTTGGGTGCAGTCAACCCAAATCCAACTAACTCAAAGGGCTTGTTTATTTTTTGAAACACCGTGAGAAGAAAGAAAGTCGGTCATTATGTCTGCTGAATATGTTTGCTTGGATTTAATTCAACCCTCATATTTCTTGGATACTTTCTGATTTACATTGCAGCGGCTGCGTTGAATTTCAAGAGGAAATTTCAAAAGGATTTCACAAGACTTCTCAAGGTAAGGCTATTAGGTCTTTTCAGCAGGTGTGGTCTGCATGAGCACCTAGGGCTGTCAATGCGCCGGGTTATGGCCCGGCCAAACTCTGTCCAAGCCCAGCCTGCCTCTCTTAACATATGCCCAAATTCAGTCCGGGCCCGTGACAGGTCACAATAGTCTAGCCCGAGCCTGGCCCACGATAGAAATGCAAGGTCCAACCTGAACCCAACCCTAGCCTAAGCCCACCTTTCACATAGAGAGAAATTATCTTTTGCTCCCATGCTCTTTCTAAATATGAAAAAAAAATTCAGCAACATGGTAGAAAATAAAAAGAGCTTTAAGAGGGAAATGAATTTTTAGGAAAATTTTGTATAAAATTTAAATTTTGGAAGGAGGTAAAATATTTTAATTTACATTTTAAAATTTTAAAAATTATATTCGAGTTGAGCTAGGCTAATGGGTTTGAATAGCCCAGTCTAAGTCTGGCCCATTTGAAAAACGGGCTTATACTTTAGGCCCGAACCCAAACCATGGTCCTAATACTCTAATCCAAACCCAAACCAAGGCAGGCCAGGCCCGAAAGCTCATATGGCCAACCTGGTACATTGACAGCCCTGATTAAAAGAGGCCTCGTGTTAAAAGAGTATGGAAGGCTTAGGAAAATGAGCGCGACTTAGGTGAGACCCCGGAACCAGCGAAGTGGGTAGGACCTTGACGTGGCGTATTAGGATTGCGGGCGCGTGTGAGAGAGCCACACGTGAGGGACGGCATCAATTAACGGCCGTTACCTGGCTCCGCCTCTCCCTCTTATTTCTCTCTCCGCTCGTTGGCCGCCTCTTCCTCTCGCTCTCCACGTACCTCTCGTAAGAGTGGAGAGATCCTGTCCGGACGCGGATTAGCTACTGACAGGTTGAGCAGCGATCTAGCTACTGAAGTGAAGTCACCAACTTCTGTGGGCCCCACCATGATGTATATGTTGTATCCACACCATCCATACATTTGGAGAGTTTATTTTAGGACATGAGATAAAGAATTAGTCAGATCCAACACTCAAGTGGACCCCACCAAAGAAAACAGTGGGGCTTGATCTCCTACCATTAAAATCTTCTTGGGGACACAGAAGTTTTCGATCAAGCTGATATTAATGTTTTCCCTTCTTCAATGTCTATGTGAACTTTTGAACAGGTTGGATCTCAAATAAACATCATGGTGGGCCCTAGGAAGGTTTCAACGGTCGTGTACTGTCCCCACAGTTTTCTTTAGTGGGGTCCACTTGAGCTTTGGATCTGTCTCATTCTTTCGCTCATGCCCTAAAATGATCTCTCCAAATGAATGGACGGTGTGGATACAACACATACATCATGGTGGGCCCCACAGTAGTTGGTGACGTCACTTCAGTAGCCGGATAGCTACTCAACTCAACGTGTCAGTAGCTAATCCGCGTCCATCTTGTCCTCTCTCTCTCTCTCTCTCTCTCTCTCTCTCTCTCCAATAATGGCAGCGGGAGCACCCCAACCCAGTTTTTTTTTTTTTTTTCAGATTAACTGGGCCCACTGTAAATGTATGTGGTTTATTTACACCGTCCATCTGTTTTTCCAGCTCATATAAGGAGTTGAAACCAAAATTCAAGCATATCGAAATTTCAGGTGGACCATATCACAGGAAACAGTGGGTATAATGATTCCCACCGTTGAAACCTTTCGAGGGCCCGTAGTGATGTTTCTTTGTCATCCAATCTGTTCACAAGATCACGAAAACTTTGATGATGGCAAAAAACAAATATCAGCTGGATCCAAAACTTCCGTGGCCCTCAAGAATTTTTCAATGGTACGCATTCAATTCACACTTTTTCCTGTGATGTGGTCAGCTTAAGAAATTTAAATGCTTCATTTTTTGTCTCAAGCCATAAAATTATCTGTTAAAGGGGATGAACAGATTAGATAAAATAGATAAATCACGGTGGACCACATCTAGTTTAATGCAAGGGTATTGAGTTCGTACACAATCCGCTTCTTTTGCGAGGGAGAGGGAGAGACGCATGGAGAGAGAACGGAGAAAACGGCCGTTAAACGATGCCGTCTCTCACGTGTAAATTCCTAGCATACATGCCGCTTGGTGGACCAATGCGGCTCCACCACGTCAGGATCCCACCGACTTCGCTGGTTCCGGGGTCTCACCTAAGTCGCGCCCTAGGAAAATTTAGTGCCGCCGCTTCTCATTGGTCCATGTCATCGGCAATGACTCCACATAACAAGATATGTCCGATTTCTCTCTCCTAAATAGATTGTGCTACACAACATGACTTTTAACGGGTGGAACTTTTCTGAGCCCCACAATGATTTATGTTTTAGATCCATACCATCCATCAATTTTTACACATCATTATAGAGCATGAGCCCAAAAATGAGGCACATCCAAATTACAAGTGGACCACACCACAAAAGGCACGGGGATTGAACAACTACCATTGAAACCTTCCTAAGGTCCACTGTGAGGTTTATTTGCCATCTAACCTCTTCATGAGGTCACACAGGCGTGGATGAAGGGAAAACACAAATATCAGCCTCTAAGAAGTTTTCAACAGTAGGCATTCAATTCCCATTGTTTCTATGGCGTGGCCCACTTGAGTGTTGGATCTTCCTCAATTTTTGTTTCATTCCATACAATGGTATGGAAAAATGGATGGACGGTGTGGATCTGGTACATACGTCATGATGGGGCCACAGAAGTTCCATGTATCAAAAATTCCTATTTTCTTCTCTCTACCGGGAATGTGCGGCACCACGAGAGCTGATTAGGTGAGACCTGGCCTCACCCAAGACAGTCTGTCCCTTACCATGGTGCCCACCTTGATGTGTGTACGTAGTAATCTGTGTCCACTCCATCCATCCATTTTTTTCATATCATTTTAGGGCATTATCCAAAAAATGAACCGGATCCAATTATTAGGTGGACCATACCATAGGAAACAGTGGTGATTGACCATTAATGGGCCACAAAAGTTTTGTATCAAGCTTATATTAGTTTTTTTTTTTTATTCTCTTCATCGGGCTTTTGTGAACTTATCAACAGATTGGATGGCAAATAATATAAAACAAAAACATTAAGGTAAGCCCTAAGAAGTTTTTAATGGTAGGGTGTTCAATCACCACTGTTTCTTGGAGTATGGTCCACCTGATTATTGGATCTTCATAGTTTTTAGTATCATGATCTAAAATGATAAGAAAATGGATGAACTGGGTGGATACAGAATATACACATGAAGGTGGCCCCATGGTAAGGGTTGCACGGTCTTGTGTGAGATCGGGTTCTCACCTAATCCTCTCCTTTGAGGTGTGAAATTTGATGTATTTTTTTAGATCCACACCATCCATTCATTTTTTAAATCATTCTAGGATACAAACCCAAAAATAATGAAGATCCAAAGCTAACGTAGACCACCCAAATGAAGACAGTAGGAATGAATGCCACCATTGAAAACTTCTTGTGGCCACAGAAGGCTCTAATCAAGCTGACATTTGTATTTTAACTTCATCAGGTATGTGTGATCTTATGAACAGGTCAAATGGAAAATAAACAGCACGGTTGGCTCTAGAAAGTTTCAATGATAGTTTGTTCAATCCCTGTTGCTCTATGTGGTGTGATCCACTTGAGCTTTGGATGTACCTCATTTTTTGGCTCATGCTCTAGAATTATCTGAAAAAATTGATGGACAGTGTAGATCTAGCACAAAAATCATGGTGGGACCTAGAAAAGCTCCCCATTTTAAAAGTTGTGTCATGTAGTTAGCATATTTGGGAGAGAGAAACCTGTATATCTTGTTAGCTATATTGATAAGAAATGACGTGGACCAATGAGAAGCAAAGGCACTGGAATTTCATGAGCCTTCAATACTGCCGATACTAATATATTAGCTTATATGATATCGATATCAGAGCCAACCAATATAGGCTCCAATGCCCTTTTTTAATCCATACAATCATCCTACGGTTCTTAATAGTTGGAAAAAACCTTCTCTAATTATTAAACGCAGTCTACTTTACCCATTTTTTCATAGTATTTTTTATTATATATAATTATTATTTTTAATTAATATTATTTTATTAATATTTTAAATAAATAAATAAAAGCCTCATTTCATTTGGATCCTCTCCTAAAGCTTCAACTTGCCTTGAGACGTCCCTGCCTTTAGCCCACTGAGTTTTAATTGTAATGGACCAGAGTAGAGTTAGGCCACACTTGAAATACTCAGCCCACCTATCTCTAATAACTCAGATTAAGCCGGGCGTGATTGTCAGGGATAAAGATGCAAGCCCAACATGAAGCCCACTTAGTTCATAGGCCAATAACTCAGGTCCGTACAACCCACGGGCCTACGGGCCCAGTCCAAGCACAACTAGAATCCAGCTTTCTAGGCACTAATCTTTCATAGGTGGCGAAGAATAACATGTCTGAAAGGTTCAGGTCACACATCGGATGGACCATGCTCTTTGACAATGACAGCTAGGGTGCAACTTTGGCAGGTTGGATCTGGTTGAGGATCAACCCAAGACCAACCCGACCTCAAGATGACCCAACCCACGACCCAATTCTACCCCATCCGAATTCTATACTCAACCCAAAGCGACTCGACTTGAATTTGCTCAACCTGAGCCCAACCCAATTTCACTTTGGGTTGGAATTTTGAGTCACATTGGGTTGGAATTTTGAGTCAGACGGTTTGGGTTGACTAAACCCATGCTCTTTAACAATAGCAGCTAGGGTGCAACTTGGGTAGGTTGGTTCTGGTTGAGGACCAACCCAAGACCATACAGACCTCGAGGTGACCCAACCCACAACCCTTTCTGACCACACCAAATTTTATACTCAACTCAAAGCGATTCAACTTGAATTTGCTCAACCTGAGCCCAACCCCATTTTACATTGGGTAGAATTTTGAGTCAGATGGGTTTGGTTTGACTAAACCCATGCTCTTTGACAATAGCAGCTAGGGTGCAACTTCCGCAGGTTGGGTCTAGTTGAGGATCAACCCAAGCCTAACCCGACCTCAAGATGACCCAACCCACAACCCGATCCAACCACACCCAAATTCTATACTCAGCCCAAAGTGACTCAACTTGAATTTGCTCAACCTGAACCCAACCCAATTTCACATTGGGTTGCAATTGTGAGTCAGACGGGTTTGGCTTGACTGAATCCATGCTCTTTGACAAAAGCAGCTAGGGTGCAACTTCAGCGGGTTGGGTCTGATTGAGGATCAACCCAACCTCAAGATGACCCAACCCACAACCAGATCCGACCACACCTAAATTCTATACTCAACCCAAAGTGTCTCGACTTGAATTTGCTCAAACTGGACTCAACCCATTTCACATTGGGTTGGAATTTTGGCCCTGTTTGTTTTTTAAAAATACTGAGTAAATGCTCAGAAATGAGCATTTATTACTTCTCTGCAAAGCCATCATTATCATTTATTTTGTTTGTTTATTATGAAAATTGTAATGATTACCATTACCCCTGTTTGATTAATAGAAAACAGGCATTCGAAAATGGAAGGGTAGTCCGCTTGATTCGTCTATCCAAAATAAAAAAGGACGTTTGTTATACATGATCGACGTAGTTAATCCATGTCGTTTAAACATAACTATCGATTGTAAATAACCATACTTTCCAAAGATGAGGTTGAGCCCACAGACCTACGATCAAGGCCACATACCTATGATTGGGGACGCTGATTCCCTACAAAATTACTGTACTTCGTAAGGTGTGGCCCAACTTGATGGTTCAGAGAAATCCAACGATGTCTAGCTGCTTCTTTGTATCAACTTGGGTCGAAATCGAAAAATGAACCGAGACATCATCAACGATATCGATGGTATGGAAACATCTCCGTTGACCCCTTGTAGATTTCTACAATACAAATTACCTTGCTTGACTTTTCCTTTGTTGCGACCGAGAGGAGTATTACATCCGATTTATTTTTGGTTGTACGTCCTAAACTGATCTAAAAAAAACCGATGGACGTAATGGATTTCTTACAACCATCGCGGTGGGCCCCATCTACATAACCAGCACAAGCACCGTTGTAGGTTTTAATATGAGGCCTCAATCGACCGAAGGCCTTAGGCTACTGCCTAAGCTGCCTAGCAGTCAAGCTGGGCTTGGCTAAAGGTGGGCCACAACGTCAAGATGATTTTAATATGGGCTCACCTTGCCAAGTAAGGTCCCAAGTGCAACCAATTTGCTAATGGGCTTGAAAATCAGTCCTGGACCAGCCCAGCCAATGGCCTATGACATGGTACACTTGTGGTGTGATGCAACTGACTACGCCAAATCATCTCTCATGTGGAAGATGGTCGTTAATCCAAACCGTCCAAATGCTGAGCCCCATCCTGGATGAGGATAGCATATTACTCTAATCTTATAATCCTGAGCATCTGCTTTTGGTTATTGAATTTAGACGACTGCCGTGCTTTCTGATCATCTACTGAATACTGAATGTTGTGAAGGCCCCAAATATGCAAGACATAGTCCACCGACCGGTTGGCCAGTGGATAGGGTGATACAGTTTGGAGCCTAAACTCTCTGGACGTTTTCTACAGTTTTGAGACCGGTCGTCCGACCAGTCGTTGAGAGCTCAGACCGGTTGCCAGATCGGTCGCAGGTTGCTCAGACCGGTCTGGGGACAGGTCTGAGTTGAGGCAGTATCTGGCACAACTCTTTGGATTGATCACGATCGGTCGTGCGACCGATCGTCCGACTGGTCTGCGGTTTGCGGAATTTGTAGTGTTGCGCGGTTTTCGCACTACCTATTTCTAATTTCGGGTTTCCTCTTATATATATGTTTCCTAATCGTGCTAGACCTCATGCTAAGCAATACCTAGCTGTTCTAAACGGGATTAGGGTTATTGGGAATGAGGAATTGAGAGTTTGTGTGCCTTGTTCATCTTTGGGATCTACTCGGGTAGTTCTAGCTCTGTAATCATCTGAATTCATAGTGGAAGGTGTCATTTTGTGCTGTTGTTTTTTCCCACAAGGGTTTTCCACGTAAAATTCGTTTGTTTTTGCGTTGATTGCTTGTGTGGCTGTGTGGTGATTGTTTGATCTTCTTCAGTACTTCCGCTGATCGGATTTCCAACAAGTGGTATTAGAGCTATCGTTAGAGGGTTAAAGAAGAAGTTTTGTCTGAAACGATCTCATGGCTTCAAGCACTAAGTTCGACGTTGAGAAGTTCTTGGGCAAAAATAACTTTGAGTTATGAAAGGTGAAGATGCGTGCCGTCCTAACTCAACAAGGGGTAGTGAACGCCCTTGGAAAGCGCCCTACCGAGATGAAAGATGATGAGTAGACGAAGATGGATGAGAAGGCAATGGCCTCAATCCAATTATGCCTTGTTGATGACGTCCTCTATAACGTCATGAAGGAGAAGACTGTTGTAGAAACATGGACCAAGCTAGAGAACATCTATGCGAAGAAATCTCTAGAAAATCGCATGTATCTAATAATGCAACTCTTCACTTTGAAGATGACGGAGGGGACAAATGTGAAGGACCACATTAACATGTTCAATAAACTGATTTGCAAGTTGCTTGATTTTGGTGAGCAAATGAAGGACGAGTATTAAGCCTTGATCTCGTTGAAATCGCTTCGTAGTTCATATAAGTCACTCAAGGACTCGTTGTGCGCTGTTAGGGACACTATTAGTATTGAGACCATTGTCTCAGCCCTTCAATCGAAGGCCATGAGACAGAAAAGCGGTGATACTGATTCCTCCTCTGAAGCACTGTTTATGAGAGGAAGGAATTCTGAGCGAGGTGAAAGATCGTCGTGCTCTCGATCCAAATCGAAAGGCAAGGGCAAAGGCAAGTTGAAGTGTTGGGGATGTGGCCAAGTTGGGCACATGAAGAAGGACTGCAAGAGTCCTAAATATAAGAAGGAGAAGTCGGGTGATTCTTCTAGGGAGGCCAATACTGCTGAAGCCGAGGAAGGTGGTAGTGATGTGTGTGAGGTCTTGACGGTCTCAAAGGCTGGATCTCTCTGTGATGAGTGGATCATGGAATCCGGGGCCTCGTATCACATGTGCCCAGATAGGAGCCTCTTTACTTCCTACAGGGAGTATGAGGGAGGCTCGGTATTTCTAGGTGATGACTACGCCTGCAAGGTTGTGGGGATTAGTACTATGAGCATTAAGATGTTCGATGGGATCGAATGGACTTTGATGGAAGTGAGGCACGTTCCAAGGTTAAGGAAGAATCTGATATCCCTTGGTGCACTCGAAGCATTGGGGTGCCAGTACTTCACCGATTTTGACCGGTTCTACAAAGTTTCAAAGGGGGCCCTTGTAATTATGAAGGGACAGAAGTATGGTAACATTTACAGGATGATTGGGAGCACTTCAGTAGGTGGAGCTACAACGACTATAGCGGATTCCACGTTTGCACATATGTGGAATGCACGCTTAAGCTACATGAGCGAGCGGGGCATGAAGGTACTCTCTGAACAATCTTTGATTCCTTCCTTTAAATCTGTAGACTTTAGTATATGTGAACATTGCATGTATGATAAACAGTCTAGATTGTCATTTAAAGGGGGGAAACATGTATGTAAAAGAGTGCTTGATTATGTCCATTCCGATGTATGGGGGCTATCGCCCGATATTTTTGTTGGGGGGTCATCGTGGTTTGTGTCGTTTATCGATGAATATTACAGGAAGGTTTGTGTTTATTTTATGAAAAATAAATCCGATGTCTTCACGACCTTCAAGTATTGGAAGATGATGGTGGAGAATCAGTCAGGGCAAAAATTGAAAATTTTGAGAACCGATAATGGAGGTGAGTTCACTTCCAGGGAAATTAACACGTATTGTAAAGAGGAGGGGATCGTGAGGCATAACACAGTGCGCCACACACCAGAGCAGAATGGTGTGGCAGAGCGGATGAATCGGACTCTTTTGGAGAGAACTCGATCCATGATTAGTAATGTTGTGTTGGGCAAAGAGCTCTGGACTGAGGCCGTTAATACAGCTTATTACTTGATAAATCAGTCACCCTCTATGGCAATTGAATTTAAAATCCCTGAGGAAGTGTGGAGTAGTCGTATGCTAGACTACTCAAGTCTGCGAGTCTTTAATTGTGAGGCTTACTCTCATGTACCATCAGTTGAGAGAGATAAGCTACACCATAGGGCCAGCAAAGGGATCTTTGTTGGCTATGATGATGGTGTGAAGGGATATCGAATATATGACCCTGTCACATGGAAGATCACCCTGAGCCGTGATGTCAAGTTTGATGAGGGGTCTTTGTTCTGTAAGGATGCTACAAAGGAATCAGAAACATCAGAATAGGTTGATACTCATGAGAACAGAGATGAGACACAGGCCGATACTGAGGCGTAGACAGAGGTACAGGATTAGGTGGAGTAGCCACTTGTGCGAAGAAATCCACTCAGGGATCGCAGGTTACCGGCAAGGTACAGGGATGACTCGAATGTTGTATTCACTCTCATTACAGATGAGGGGGATCCGTCTAACTTTGAGGAAGCACTACAGGATGTAGATGCTGAGAAGTGAAAGACAGCAATGCAAGACAAGATGGACTCCTTGCACAAGAATGAAACTTGAGAGCTTGTGGAGCTTCCAGTGGGCCGAAAATCGATAGGGTGTAAGTGGATTTTTCGGAAGAAACATGATAAATACAAGGCAAGGTTGGTAGCGAAAGGTTATGCTTAGCGTGAAGGCGTAAAATTCAGTGAGATTTTTGCACCAGTTGTGAAGCAAGTATCTATCAGGTTCGTGTTGGCGCTGGTTGCCCAACATGACCTCGAGCTGGAACAGATGGATGTGAAGACTGCTTTCCTGCATGGGGAATTGGAAGAACAGATATACATGGTGTAACCAGAAGGTTATATAGTGCAAGGGGCTGAGAACAAGGTTTGCAGGTTGAGGAGATCATTGTATGGTCTTAAACAGTTACCTAGGCAGTGGTACAAGAAATTTGATTCCTTCATGATGAGTCAAGCTTTGCCAGAAGTGAGTACGATCATGGTGTCTATTTCAAGACACTGAATGATGAGAAGTTTCTTATACTGGTGTTGTACGTCGATGACATGCTTATTGCCAATCATAGCATGTCTGACATCGATGTGTTGAAGACTTAGCTTTCAGGGACATTCGAGATAAAGGATCTGGGGGTTGCAAAGAGGGTTCTTGTATAGATATTCATAGAGACAGGAAGATGAGTAGGTTGTGGTTATCTTAAGAAGAATATCTTGAGAACGTATTGAAAAAGTATGAGATGGAAAAGTCCAAACCGGTCAGCATTCCCCACGCGGCTCACTTCAAGCTTTCTTCTGAACAGTGTCCCAAGACAAATGAAGAAAAGCGTGTTATGTCTCATGTGCCCTATTCAAGTGTTGTGTGCAATTTAATGGATGCCATGGTCTGTACAAGACCAGATATTTCACAGGATATGGGTGTTGTAAGCCGATTCATGTCTAACCTGGGCAAACAATATTGGGAAGCTGTGAAATGGCTACTTCGATACATTCGTGGTACAGAGGACTATGTCTTGACGTTTGAGAAGTCCAAGGACAAGTTGGTTAGTTACGTCGACTCTGACTACACAGGTAGTGTGGACAATAGAAGATCGACTTCAGGTTACTCGTTTGTATTAACGGGTAGAGCGATTAGTTGGATGTCTAACCTTCAGTCTGTGGTGGCTCTTTCCACTACTGAAGCTGAGTATATGGTAGTGACAGAAGCTTTCAAGGAAGCTGTTTGGTTGAAAGGGATGATAAATCAGTTGGGGCTTCAGCAGGAAGCCGTGCCGGTTAACTGTGATAGCTCAAGTGCTATAAATTTGGCTAAAAATTGTGTTTATCACTCACGTACTAAACACATTGATGTGCGTCACCATTTTATTCAACAGGTGCTTGAGGAAGGAGATGTGACTCTAGACAAGATTCACACTAGCGTGAATCCGACGGATATGCTGACCAAGGTGGTTCCAATAGAGAAGTTCAAGTTCTGCGTAACTTCTTTGGGATTGGCGAAGGCTTAACGAAGACGCAGTGATGTATGAGAAGCGGCGACTATGATTGATGATGATCTATGTTGAAGAGTTGAAAAGATGTTTGATATGTTGATGCCTTAGTGGAGTTTGTTGTGAAGGCCCCAAATATGCAAGACAGAGTCCACCGACCGGTTGGCCAGTGGACAGCGTAATGCAGTTTGGAGCCCAAACTCTCTGGACGTTTTCTGCAGTTTTGAGACCGGTCGTCGAGAGCTCAGACTGGTCGTTAGACCGGTCGCAGGTTGCTCAGACCGATCTGGGGACAGGTCTGAGTTGAGGCAGTAGTTGGCATAACTCTCTGGACTGATCACGACCGGTCCTCCGACCGGTCTGCGGTCTACGAAATTTATAGTGTTACGCGATTTTCGCGCTACTTGTTTCTAATTTCGGGTTTCCTCTTATATATATATATATATATATATATATATATATATATATATATATATATATGTTTCCTAATCGTGCTAGACCTCGTGCTAAGCAATACCTAGCTGTTCTAAACGAGATTAGGGTTATTCGGAATGAGGAATTGAGAGTTTGTGTGCCTTGTTCATCTTTGGGATCTACTTGGGTAGTTCTAGCTCTGTAATCATCTGAATTCATAGTGGAACATGTCGCTTTGTGCAGTGGTTTTTTTCCAAAAGGGTTTTCCACGTAAAATTCGTTTGCTTTTGCGTTGATTGCTTGTGTAGCTGTGTGGTGATTGTTTGATCTTCTTCGGTGCTTCCGCTGACTGGATTTCCAACACTGAATAGCCATCATTCGATGTGATGTGGTGCTATGCTTCACAAAGGAACGAGGCCTGTAATGGGCAGTTTTTCGGCCATACTCCAGAAAACTCTCACCAGTTTTCTGAGAAAGCCATTTCGGTTATACGTGCAAATGTGTAGCACTTGTGTGAGATCCATAGCCTACAAAAGATGGGCCATCATAAGAAAGGGCCTCAGTTGGAAAATTAGGTCTGCTTGATAAACAGGTAGTAGCAGTCATGAACACAATCAGAGCCTTTGTAACATTTTCTAACAAGAGCTGACACCACCTCTTGAGCTTATAAGAAAGATCACATTAAAAACCCATTTCTCAATTTAATTGATGGTGATGGTCGTTTGGATTTTCAAGTTAAATGGGATCACATTCGAATCCAATTTGGTTCATTGAGAAGTGTATGGGTATAAAACAATGGACAAAAATGCTCTAAATTTACATGGTGGCCTACATGAGGGTAGATCTACCTTATTTTTGGGGTGTCCAACATTCATGGTGAGGCGACCGTTGGATTCTATACACATTCTCCAATGGGCTGAGACTTGACATGACCTATCGAGTTAGCTTGAAAGTCAGTTGACTCAATATGACTTGGCGTGCATGACTTGGCTAATTCACTGGCCCAATCAACTGGATATCACAAAAGAAAATACAAATGACAGGATTTGAACTTATAAGAGCAAGAACATAGTACCAGCCATGGTTGTCAAAATCCTACTATTTATGATTTTATTTGAATTTTTCAGTAAAATGATTTAAATCCCACCTTGAATCCTTTTTTAGATGAATCCTAAGATTCCATGATATGAATCCTATGAGTTATGAATCAAATCCCTATTTACCATTTATTTTATACTTATTCTTTTCTATTTTAGCTTTATTTAGCTCTCATTTTATGTTTTTTAAACTGGTGAGGGGCCTTGAAAATTGTTTAGAAGATGTTAATTATTTATTGTATTATTTATAAGAGATCATGTGACAGATATTATTGTTTAGAAGATGTCAAATCAACCTCATTTTTTCTCCAGTTACGAAAGAGGGCATGGGAATAAGGATGGACATTGTTGATGGGTGAAATTGCTTAAAGTGGGCCCCATTTCATGCTTTAGTAGGCATTTTGAAAATTAAGGGGTATGATTGTAATGCATGGGGTGGTGAGGGGCATTTTTAGACACGAGTATACTCTCAATGACGTGAGTATGACTTTTCCATTGAAAAGACCATAATGCTTCCATTTGTAGGTTTAGCGTAACCTACATGCGCTTGTAGTAAAACCAGGCTCCTAGTCCAAAATATAGTGGTTTTGCGACAAATTTTAGTAGAGGTTTGGGTAAAGAAAGGATGCAAATAGGTGTGACACTTGAGGATGTGATCAGGATATCATTTAAAGCTGATATGGTTATCAATTGGCCCACTCCTAATAAAACGAATGGACGTCTAAAAGAACTTACCAATGGTCAACCTTTAACATACATATATGGTCCACTTGATGAATGGTCCATTCTAATTTATAAATGTTGGGAACTTGTAGAAGCACAGAGTAGAATAAAACAAAGTACTCACAATCGCATAAGAAAATCAATACAAGAGAATAGTCCAAATTTTACATGGAAAAACCCTTGCGGGAAAAAACCACGGCACAAAACAATCAATGCACTATGAATAACAAACTTACAAGATATGAACTTACCCGGATCAAAGCTCCCAAGATAAAACCCTAGTTATTCTCTCTCCAAAACCCTTTCAAACCCTAATACATGTCTTAGAATACTCTAATCCTGATTACACCCGCTTATAAAGAAATAGAACCAAAATTAGAATCAGAAACTGTAAAAACGCGTAAGATTGCGCAACCGTCGATCAATCGACTTGATTGGTCGAGATGGGTCGATACCCGTGTCGACCGGTCAATGGCCCATATTCGATCGATTAAACATACAAAAAACTATCCAGAGAGTTTTGCCAATATTGCGTATATTGTCTATTGATTAAGCGTTAACGTTCGATCGGTCGAACTCCCCCAAAATTATCCAGAGACTTATCTGTGTAATTCTAGGCATGCTCGATCGGTCGACCAGGCTGGTCGACCGGTCGATCACCCCTGTTTTTACACAAATTGAAGGCTCTTCAACAATCTCCATTGAGGCTTCAATCAATAATTTCATTCTTCTTTTGCTCCATCCTCCATCTCTACTTTGTCTCCATCATAGCTTTACCACCATTGCTTCTTGTGCACACTCCATCTTCACTTCATCTTCGCCAGACCCAGAGAAGTTGTGCAAAACTTGAACTTCCCTATAGGGATCACCTTTGTAAGCATGTCCATTAGGTTCACGCTCGTATGGATCTTTCCAAATTACATCACCTTCCTCAAGTACATGTTAGATAAAATGGTAACGAACATCAATATATTTAGTTCTAGAATGTTAAACCGAGTTCTTCACCAAATTGATAGAGCTTACGCTGTTACAATTAACCAGCACGACCTCTTATTGAAGCCCCAATTGATTTATTATTCCCCTCAACCAAACTACTTCCTTTAATGCTTCGGTCACTGCCATGTACTCAACTTTTGTTGTGAAAAAAGCCACCACAAACTGAAGCTTTGACATCCAATTGATAGCTCCACCTTCTAACACAAACGAGTACCAGAAGTTGATCTCCTACTATTCACACTGCTCATGTAATCAGAATCCACATAACTTACCAACTTGTCCCTTAATTTTTTGACGCAATCCTGCGTACCTCGAATATACCGAAGTAGCCACTTCTTAGCCTTTTAGTGTTGCTTGCTGGGGTTAGATTTGAATTTGTTGACAACACCCATCACATGTGAAATATCTGATCTTGTATAGACTATGGCATACATCAAGCTGCTTACTGTACTTGAATAAGGCACACGAGACGTAACTTGCTTTTTTTATCTGTTTTACGACACTGCTCTGAAAAAATTGAAGTGAGCCACGTGGGGAACATTGATTGGCTTAGCTCTGTTCATCCCGAACTTCACCAATACCTTCTCAATGTATTTAGCTTGAGATAACCATATCTTTCTCCTCTTCCTGTCTTTGTGTATATCAATGTCAAGAACCATCTTTGCAGCCCCCAAATCCTTCATCTCAAATGTCCCTAATAGATGAGTCTCAAATATGTCGATCTCAAATATGTTATAAATGGTGATAAGCATGTCATCAACATACAATACCAATATAATGAACTTCCCATCACTCAAGGTCTTGAAGTAGACACAATGATTATAGTTTCTCTTGGTAAACTATTGACTCATCATGAAGGAATCAAATTTCTTATACCACTGCCTAAGCGACTGTCTCAGGCCATAGCTAAGGGATATATTTCTATTACGCACTCCCTGAGATATCGAGATTTTGAGAATCAACTCAAAAATTAAAAGAGACTACAGGATGAGTTAAATGTTTAATTCCTACATACCTAGGCACCCAAAATCCAAACCACATTCACATAGGCAAATTGACACAATTTTTTTTTTCATTTTTTCATAAACAAAGGGTAGTGCATATATTTTTAAGACCAAAACCATGCACATAAGTAAAAATAGTTTGCTTCTTAGGGCCACTCACCAAAACCATGGGTGCTTTTGTAGAGAGCTATCATCATGAGATCCTCGATCATCTATATAGATGAGTCTCTCTCACTTTGCTTCAACTCCTCAACCCTCCTACTAAGCCGGTTCCTCTCTTCTCGTAGGAAAATGGAGCTCATCTTGCAATAGGTCTCTCGTCGAGGAGGCCTCATAAAGCTTTCCCTGTAACATCATAATCCTCCTTGCTTAACTCTAATTGAAGAGGGACAAGCGTGACATTGTATCCAAAAAATGGCCATGTGTCGACATGAGAAAGTTAGGATTGATATAGCCCTAGGTTCTAAAGCCAAAGAAGTCTCTTTTGATGCTATTGGGGAAGATGGTGAGAGGTTCATTGTCTCGTTGTCCTCCCCATCATAAACTAGCTACCATTGTGGAAGATCATTGATGATTGCTTGTGCCACCACCCATCAATTACACACCCATATCGCATTGGGAATGTCCCAATGAACGTATGGCCATGATAAGAGCGAAGTTATATTTAGCTACTCCTACAACTAGACCTGTCACAGCAAGTGGTCTCTATAGTACAAAATAAAATATGATAGAAAAAGCATTAAGGTTCAAGGGACCAACCTGGAGAAACGTGCAATATTTTCGCAAAGTAAGTGTAGGCTAGTGGAACATGCAGTTAGGCCATTAAAGTCTCGAATAGCACAACTGATGTAATGAGGAGACAACATGAGACTAACCAAATATCCTCTAAGGGAGCCAATAGAGAAGATCACCGATAGTGCAAAAAATAGCTCCACCAAGATACAAATATTAAGGCATTGTAACAATAGGTGGCATACATTGATCTTGGAACGTCACGATCCATAGAAAACCCACCGTACAACAACTTTATAGTAAAAAGTGAAGCACCACCTCCACTACTTGCCATAGGATGGGTTGATTGGATGCCAAAAAAGTAGAGTAGACCATTGCCCCGAGATGCCTAAAAAGGACACACTGCATCGTGCTTGGATGATAATCCAATTGGTTTTGATTAACTCGTTAAGCAATGGCCCCAACTCGATGCCATTAAGTGCAAAAATGTTCATCGATGGGACCCAAATGTAAGATGTCTCACTAAACATGCTTTGATTGATCGAGACATGGTAAAGCATAAGCGTTCTCCTGCAACTTAAAGCTCTCAAATTTTAATAGTTCACTTTGAGACAAGCTGTCTATCTAATGAATAATGATGGAGCCGATTTGAATATACGTCGTGAGGGCATAAACAACATGCACATATTAATATGCCCACCATGACAAGCAGAGTAGAAAGAGAAGCCCTCGTTGACTCTAGTCCAATAGCTCCGAGATCATCTCGTCAAGGAAATTATCACCCTCGGTGCATTGAAGCTCCAAATCATCGTCAACATGAAGAAGTGGACTAGAAAGAGAAGCCCAGACTCTCAAAGAATCTGACAAATTCATAGAAAACGGAGAAAATTACAAAGCACTCCCATGTAGCAGTAGTAAAAGAAAAGGTGGTGAGAAAAGGAAGATGTGACCGGAAGATGAGACAAGGCGAAGGGGACAAGCGGAATGTACAACTCTTGTTGATTTATGAAGTTACACAAATGTGGGAATCAGATTCCCACCACCTGGGACTGAAAAGTTAACCCCATCCTAGGTAGTGTGCATAATCATTGGCAACCACACCACAAAGAGATCATGTTGGCAAGAATTCGATTCCCATTGACTGGCATCTGTATGCAGACATTCCCCTTAGTAGGATGCACATGTTGCATGCAGCATAGGACCAATCACTGAGAGGCTCTTCTACACTAATACGTCAAATGGGGTGATCCCCCGCTCACCGAAGTGCAATTAGAATATGTGTGTCTCAGAACGCCATCAGTTTGGAAATGCAGTGAGAGGGCTAGTGTTGACTGAGGACATCTTAACTTAGAGGAGATGGCCGAAGGAAGAATAATCCAATAACTCCCATAGCGGGGCATGAAATGGCTTGGTTCAATCATTTGACTTGAGCCACAGACCCCTGAAATACAACCTTAGAGTAATGGCCTAATAGAAGCATGGTGGGACAAGTGGGCATGCATGTCATGTGGAATGACCATTGGGTCAAATTTTTCGGAGAGAGGCTTGCGAGAAAGAGTCTCATGATCATGAGGGTCCTAAGATTGGTATGATGAGTTGGAACGGCTCGAGGAGGTATTAGAGGGTTCTTTATGGTGATGTGACATCCCGCAAGCACAAGGTCAAAGCGAGTTAAAAAAGGAAAAGTAGAAAAGCATGCGGTTTGAATTGTGAATGGGTTCCATGAAGTCCAAGACATCATCAAGACAAGATCAAGCTTGTGGAACTTTAAAACAGGACTTGATTTGGCTCGTGTAGTTCATAGATCATGTTCTTAAGGTACTAAATCAAATAGAGGCGAGCTGTGAGTCATTTAGATAGTTCAGATCATCCCACTCAAGGCCCAAACATAAAAAGAGGGCCCACATGAAATATGTTGTTGTGCAAAAGAAAAAAGGCCCACAGTAAGCCCGTTGGATCAATCACAAACCATGAGCCATCACAAGATCACTCGCAATGGACCTCATGATAATCTAACTGAATTAAGGTGCTATGGGTGGTCGATTATATTAAATCAAGTTCCTTCGTGTACATGGGAGAGCTTTCTAGTTTTAGTGGAATGAATCATTCAATGAAGCCGTGATCAACGCAAGTGGGCTCCTTTTCAAAATCAACAGTAAGGGCATATTTAAGCATAAAATAAAATAAAAATGGGTGCTTACCTCGAGGAAACAAAGAAGATGCATATGGAAATTGGAGCAGCAAAAGTGACAATGAATTTGAGTGGATGGATGGTGCTAAGAGGATAAGAAAATGGTGGAGAAAAAGAGTGGGTGATGGTGCCTTGATTTGTCAATAACGTGAGCTAAGGTATCTTGAGTTGGTTGAGCCATCATTGGAAGACATAAGAAGATCGAAGACTCGAAGTATTAAAGCCCAAAGACAACATGTAAACATGAGGTGCCTTAGTAAACCTAGCACTTAGACCACTTAGGTTAAAAAAGAACATACCTTTAGATGTTTCATTCCATAGGTAAACATTTTATTCATCTAACCTAAGCCTTAGACCTTAAATGATCATGTTAAGTTAAACTTAAAAGAGGTATAAAGCTGCAGATTGAAAGAAACTAAAATCAGCAAAAAATGACAATTCTCGATTAAGATCGATCGACAAATCCTCAGTTGATCCCTCGATCAACCTAAGCAGCTAAATTTTTTTTAACAACCTGTCTGCTTAAAATTGAATTAGTTTTATCGATTGATCGATCAAAGATAACCATTATAGATCCATTAGAGCTTTTTTTCTATAAATCTAGCATTTGAATTTTTACAAAGTTGATGAATTTTGGTGTCTTAGAGACCCTAGTGTATCACAAGCTCTATCATACCACCTAGGCTCTACTCCAAAGAGATTCATGCTATCTTCTTAGTGATTCTTCACTCTAATGAGCATTCCAAGCTCCATTATAAGAATAACATAATCTTAAGCCTTCTCTAGAGTTTAAACATCAATCCTATAGGTAAATCTTAATGTCTATCAACCTTTAAAGTGTCCATCTAGCTGAAGCTCCATTTAAAAACCAACTATTCATTAGTTATAAGAGATTTCATGCACCATCATCCCTTTACCTTGGTAGCCTCATTAGTACAACATATGTAAGGTAGCCGATCAAATGAACCGAAGCATTCAAATAAAAAATTAAGGGAGCACAAGGGAAGCAGACTCAAGAAGTGAAGACGCATCTTAAAAAAGACGCTACAAAATGGGTTTAATCTGACAAGTAAGGTTGTCATTTGTTAGACTTCATATACTTCTTCCTTGTATAGGATTGAGTATAGAGTTTGTAACCTAAACTCGAATAGGGTCTTGTGTAGGACTTAGGGACCGAATTCACCAGACACGAGTGCGTACGTATTAGTCTCTATAGGAGCCTTCGACAATAGTAAACGTAGGTCATTGGATTAGGACTATAGGGGTTTTTGGTTAGCCAATAGAAAACTAAATAAGTCTTTGTCAGAGCCACTAACACGGGTGAAAATGTGTTCCACCAACATAGGTGAGTACATGTAGGTCTTTGTGTAAGATCGTCACTGACATGGGTGTATTCGTGGTCCACCAACACGGGTGTGTACGTGTAAGTTCATATATAGGACAAAATGTTTATGGTGAACCTAATAAAACCATTGTAAAGATTAGGGGTGAACCCAATAAAAACTCTTAAGATAGTGAAACCCAATGTAAGACCCGTACCCTTATTTGCCCTCCGTATGCTTAATTTTCGGTGCTGGTACGTCCCGGATGGACCAGATTAGCGAGCCTTGATCGCGACCCTGTTTTAGTACCGCATCGACCCAAGACCTATACCCCGGTGACCGCGTAGGCGCTGCGATTCCAACGCCACGCGGCACGCCCCATTGTGATACCCGGTGTGTAAGTTGTGTCATTTATGTAATCCGAGGTGGGCCGCACAACACGCGTGTGGCGTGGGCCCCACTTGCAAAAATCCCAAGATCATGTCAAATCAATCAAATCCATCACCATCACCCTCACCCATACCCCTCTCATTACCCTACTCTACACACCCCATACCCACCCCATCACTCTCTCACCTCCAAAGTCAACCAAAGCCCTACTACCCATACCTCCCATACCCCCCTCCCATGCTAGCCACCACCGCCATCATCACCCCATGCTCCCTCCTCTCTACCCATACATTACCATACGTCGAGGGGGGGGGGGGGGGGGGGGGGGGGGGGGGGGGGGGGGGGGCCTTCTCACTTTTCAAATTTTGCAAGAGAGAGGAAGGAGAGAGAAAGAGAAAGATTTGAGAGAGAGAGAGAAGAAAGAGATTTGAGTGATCAAGAGAGAGATAGAGAGAGATTAGAGAGATTGAGGGTGGAGATCAAGCTTGGAGGACCTCAACCACCGTCCGGACCGTCCGATCGACAATCCGACCCAATCCAACCATCTAACCATCATTCGAGGTGAGTGCAAGGGGGACATAAACCCCCCATTTTCTTAATTTTCTTTCATTTTCTTTATTTTCTTTTGGGCCCACCCTGTCATGGACAGTTAGATGAATGGATTGGATCATCCATGAATGGGCCCCACCTACTTATAATAATAATAATAATAATAATAATAATAATAATAATATAAGAGAAAAAAAGAGAAAAAGAAAGGAAGGAAAGTAGGCCGCTGGACAGACAACGTCCAGAGGACGCTGCTGGGCTAAGCCCTGTTTGGGCGTTGACTTGGGGCCCACTCGTGGGACCCACCTTGATGCATGTATTTGATCCACGCCGTCCATCTGTTTCTCCAGCCCATTTTAGGGCTGGACACCAAAAATGAAGTTGATCCAGATCTCAGGTGGACCACACCATAGAAAACAGTGGAGGCAAGGATGCCCACTATCGAGACTTCCGTGGCCCACCGTGATGTTTGCAGACTGAATCACCAGTCCAATATTGGACTCTATGGGCTACCCATGAGTTGGGGAACCTGATGGACGGATTGGATCATACCCATGTGGGCCCCACTTGAAATAAACAAAAAAAAAGGGAAGAAGTTTGGGGACGTTGGACGTTCACAGCGTCAGAGACGCTGGAACAGTCCAGCGTCACCTGGACGCCGTTAATGGGGTCCCCACTCGTGGGGCCCACCTTGATGTTTATGTTGTATCCACACCGTCCATTTGATTTTCCAGATCATTCTAGGGCCAGGGCCCAAATATGAAGCGGATCAAAATCTTAAGCGGACCGCACCACATGAAAACAGCGAAGGTGATGATCTCTACTGTCAGAAATTCTTGGGCCCACCTTGAAGTTTCTAGACTGAATCTTATACCCAATATTGGGCTCATTGGGTCCCCTATGAGCTGGGGAACCTGATAGACGGAGTGGATCACCCTTATGTGGGCCCCACTTGATCAAAACCTTTGATACACAAAAAATAATAATAATAAGAAGAAGAAGTAGGGCGTCGCTGACGCTGGGAGTACCAGCGTCCACGGACGCTGGGCTCCTGATGCCCAGCTGGTGGCCCACTCGTGGGTCCCACCATGATGCATGTGCTATATCCACACCGTCCATCCATTTGGGAAGATCATTTTAGGGCATGATTTGAAGAATGAGACAGATCCAAATCTCAAGTGGACCCCACTTGAGAGGAAACAGTGAGGACAGTGACCCCAACATTGAAACCTTCCTACGGCCCACCATGATGTTTATTTGAGATCCAACCTGTTCATAATTCCACACACGTATGGAAGACGGAAAACAAAAAATATCAGCTTGATCAAAAACTTCTATGGGCCCCACTTGATGAGATTAACAGAAAAAAAGGAGAGAAAAAAAGAAAAGAAAAAGAGAGAGAGAGAGAGCAGGAAGGGGGCGCTGGCCGTGGGCTTGCTGGCTGCCCAGTAGGTGGCCCACTCGTGGGACCCACCTAGAATGTCTTTGCTTTATCTATTACGTCCATATGTTTTTCCAGCTCATTTTAAGTGGCTGAGCCCAAAATTTAGGCATATCCAAATGTCAAGTGGACCATGCCACGGGAAACAGTGGGAATGATGATTTCCACCGTTGAAACCTTCCCAGGCCCTACAGTGATGTTTATTTGTCATCCAACCTGTTCATAAGATCACATGGGTATGGATGGAGGGGAAAACACAAATATCTACTTGATCCCAACACTTCCTGAGACCCAGTTGGGTACCACGCTGCCCAGTAGGTGGCCCACCCTGTGGGTTTCAACGTGATGTATCTGTTTAGTCCCACCATTATGTATTGTTTTATTCATGCTGCCCATCTATTTTTTTTCCATATTATTTTAGGATATGGCCCCAACAATGAGGCAAATCTAGATGTTAGATGGACCACACCCACAGGGAATAGTGGTCATTGATGCCCACCATTGGAAACTTTCTTGGGGCCACTTGATCTTCCATCCAACCAAAGGTTTGGGCCCATATTTGGGTTCCACCTTAATGGAGGTATTGTGTACCATGCCACCCGTCTTGATTGACACGTGGGGTCCAATTTGAGTGGGCTTCACTTATAAATGGTGGTGATTGACTACCTACCACTGAAACTTCCTAAGACTGCTGAAGTACATTTGCTATCCGACCAGTGGGCGGGGCCCACCATGGTCCTTCCTTTGATACATATGTTTTTATCCATGCCGTACGCCTATTTTGTCAGCCTACTTTGTATGTGCAAGCCCAAGTATGGGGCCGATGTGGTCTCAAGTGGGCTATGCCACGAAGACCTTTACATTTCCAATGAGACCCACGGTCCGGGTCCCACTCTCCGTATATATATTGGGCCTTTTAAGGCCAATGTTATATATTGGTAACATGCTAGTATGATTAGCTTGATATGTCACACTGATAACATGCTTAGTATAATGAATACCATGCTCATTCATATGCCCATACGCATCATTTGTATGCCTGTTATGGATCATGATTAACCATAGCATATGCTAGTTGGCTTGCTATACTTAGGGGACCCGTGTGAGATAGGGTCGCCCCACATGATTGCGCAGTATGCGTAAGTTTGGTGCATGACTTGGATTGTATGACTCATGCATTTCGCATTATGTATGTCACGATCGCTTTTGCACCCTAGCAGCATCGGGGTGGTGGCTACCATAGTCACATGGTGGTTGGCAGTATTGGACACCGAAAACTTGTTCTAGTACGTGGGTGTTATGGATGTCCTTGGGTGAAAGTCCCTAAACCCTGTGGTACCAGTAGGATGCTCCAGCGTCGAGACCGAGTGGATAACATGAGCGCCCGTGTGCCAAATACCAGTAGGCCGCGTCTCCCGCTGTGTCAAGGTCGGTTGGAAAGGGGTGTGACCTTATCCGCCCGGGTGCAGTGGGCTGTAAGCTAGGTCGAGTCTGACCAGCTCATGGAATGGGTCCGCTATCGGCAGCCGGGTAGGCATTGGTATACCACTGACGAGGCGGATAGTGAGGTCTTTTCTACTCGCTTGGTTATGCGCGCGATGTGCGGCGGCCAGTATTAGAGTATACTAGACCCCGGTGATGTCCCAGATGAGAACTATTTTGATATGTGGATCAGTTGAGGATTGATGTGTTTGCATTGCATCTCTAGCATGTAACACTCAGCCATGTAGGCCCTTGCATCGCATAGCCTTGGGATGGCTGATAGCATTCATGAACTTGGTAACTTAGCCCTCTACTACTTTCGCTTACTCTGATATCTGTATACTTGTCATATGCATCACACGCGTACACACGCACTCTACTGAGCTTCCTACGAAGCTCATGCACGTTTGTTTACACTGCAGGTACTAGGGCACATCAGCAGCGTTGAGCGCGGTGCATGTACCTAATATTTTGGACTTCTGCTACATGTTGTATTTTCCTTTCCAGCACTGTACTCAACAAACTTTTTAGTGGATATTTGATGATGTTTTATAGTTTTGATTATGCTCCTGTACAAAAAAAATTTACCCTGAAAATCCTCCTGGTAGGATCCCAGGATCGGAACCTGGCACATGAGAGCTAGGAGCCGAGAATGGGGTACTACGGAGGCTGTTGGCACCAAAGTCAGCGATCGGGAATTTAGTGAGCCCAGTCCCCGGGTTTGGGGCGTGACACCCAATATACTCAAGGAGAGTGCATCTGCTGGGAGTAGAGTAGACAATTACTTGAACCATTATACATCCTTGTGTTTGTGATTATGATTTGTGCATCTTTTTCTATTCATGCTTATGAGTTTAATTGGTTGGATTATATGAATTTTTGAATAGATTACATGATGTGCATTTGATTGATTACACACACACCCACAGGATCACTATCTCTATCACATAGACTATAGTCGCTCAATTTGTTGTATTCTTGTAGTTTACGAGAACTGGACCCTTGTGCTTAAATTGCATTAAATTGGTAAATTAGTTTAATTAGGTAAAGAATTCTAAGTGGTCCTATTCATCCACTCTTTAGGAGTTAGTAGTAATTTTAAGCTCTGCAAGCTTCTGCGTAGAGTGCTGCCATGTTAGCCAACCGACATAATTTCAATTAGTATTAGAGCGGGTTGCTCTTTAAGGACTTAACATCTAGAGCAAGATCTGTAGGAACTTTAGAATGATATTTACCCATGAGGGGAGCACCGTCACACAACCATCTTATTTTAATGGGTCTAACTACGCTTATTAGAAGGCTAAAATAAGGGCATTCCTAAGATCCCTCAACTATATGGTTTGGGCTATTGTCGAACAAAGATGGCATATGCCCGTAGAACAAGTTGTGGTTGATGGTAGAACTATTAACACTTACAAAGATAAATCCAAATGGAGTATTGATGAGAGATCTCAATATAGTTATGATGCCAAAGCTCTCAATGCTATTTACTATGCCGTTTTCCTTGATGAATTTAAACGTATTTGTACATGTGAAATGGGAAAGGAAGCGTGGTACATCTTAGAAACCACCCACAACGGAACTAACACAGTAAAGAGATCTAAGCTTCAACTCTTGACCATACAATTTGAAAAATTAAATGGAAGAGTTCAAAACTTTCATTGGGTTTTGTACTAAACTTACTGATATTTGTAACTCCATGCGAGGTTTAGGCGAAAATCCCAGAAGGACGTATATGTAAGAAAATACTTGGATCCTTTCCAGATAGGTTTACTCCCAAAGTAACCTCAATTGAATAGTATAGAAATATAAATACGATGAAAGTAGAAGAACTCTTAGGTTTCCTACAAACATATGAGCTATATTTGAAAACTCCCTTTAGTAAAAAGAAACTCATTGTGCTCAAATCTTCACATAGGCGCTCACATAGAAAAATCAAATTCGAAGATGATAGTGATGATGAAGATGAGGAGAAATAAGTAACCTCTATGATAACAAAATTTATGAGGTTCCTTAAAGATAGTAGAGGGAAGATTTTGTTAGTGCACTTTTTTGTGGCATACTAGTGCACCTTATTTGTCAATCATGTGCGTCCATGTGTTGTAACATCGGTTGAGCCTTGACAAGCTGAAGATCGAAGATTCAAGTGGACAAGAAGCATCAAGGAAGAAAAGCAGGTAAAAGAGATGACTTGCACCACATAGAAAAACCCTTCGTCATCTTCGTTAGCCTTAAAACACTTAGAAAAATAAGATAAGTTAGGCTAATAAAAGAGGTGCAAGCTACTGTAATCAAACCAGCCCAGCCAATAATTTTTTATTGGACTTCGATCCATTAAAGTACATTTTAATGGGTATGTCCAGCAACATTTGTGAACTCTCTGGACAATTTTTCAATCCCATCAAACAACCCTTTGGTCCATCGATGTGGGTTTTTTGATGTCATCGAAACATGTTTCGATGCATCAAATTAGATGTCCAACAAATTCAGAAACTCTATGAATAGTTCTTTGATCCCATCGAAGTTGGGTTACGATACATTGATGGGATTTTTTAATCCATCGAAGTGATCATTTTCTGCCCGTTTTATAGCTGTTGGAGCTTCATTTATAAATAGGGGAGAGTTGGTCTTTGGGCTTGAGAGAGGGATTTTAGAGTATTATAAGACACTATCATTGCCAACATCCTTAGGGTCTAATCCTAACCCATACAAACCATCTTCCTTATGATTTATTACAAGAATGGAGCATTCAAAACTCATTTAAAAGATAAACTTGTCCCTATTGATCTTTAGAGTTTATAACCTGATTTAAATAGTTAAATCCAAGTCTAAACTTTATAGAGAGATCCTTGTAGGTGAAATTCTCTAGGAAACCACTTCCCAATAGTTGTAGATATTTTCAATCTACCTCCCATCACCTTGGACATCTCAAGAAGATCAAATGTAAGGAGATTCATCATTAGAGTTGAGGCATTGGCAACGCACTGACAACAAGATTGGGGGAGCACATGGGGAGTGTAGAGTTTGAATTGCCAAACTTGATAGGTTCGGTTGTAAGACATAGGCGTGATTATAGGGTCGAAGCAAGTCTCCATGGGGAGCTTCTGACGAGAGTATATGCTAGGTTCGATTGTAGGACCTTGGCTCAGTTATAAGACCTTGGGTCAGTTGTAGAGCCTAAAATTATTGAGGCTCAGTTGTAAGACCTTGGCTTATGTGTAAAGCCTAAATTGAAGTTAAGTTATAGGACCTTGGATTATGTGTGAAGCCTAAATTGAGGTTCGGTTGTAGGACATTGGCTCTTGAGTAGAGCCTAAATTGTTAAGTATCTGAGAGGAGCCACCGACACGGGTGTGTACATGGTCCACTAACATGTACGAGTGCGTTCGTGAGGTTCTTGAGTAGGACCTGAGTCCTTGAGTATGATTGTAAGGTTGGGAGGAGCTTATTTAAAACTCCTAGATTGTGAGGTGAACCTGATTTAAAACACTCATAGTGGAATCCGGTATTCTCATGGGTTGGGAACGACAACCAGGAGTGGAGTAGACAAGTAGTCGAACCACTATACATGTTTGTGATGTATTTGAGCACATTTCTACTTATGCATTGTATGTTTAATTGCTTAATTATGAATGCTTAATTGAAATGTATGTTAGGCACTAGATAGACACATTCACACATAAGATGTATTTTCACTAGTTGTACAGACATGAGCTTATATGATTGCATCTCATATAGTCTACATCAGTTGCATAGATTAGTCGCTTGATTAGTCAAATCATTAGTAATATATGCGTATAGACTAGTTGCTTAATAGTTACATCTTTGCTAGTCTATGTGATTGGATCAGTAAGGCTTGGAAGCTGAAGTGTTCTTGGTTACTTAGTTTAAAATTTTAAATTAGTTTAGTAGGTGAATAAATAATTTCAAAAGGTCCTAATCACACCCTTCTAGGACTTAGCTATAATTCTAGTCGCTCCACCAAACTTTCTTAAATGCATAGCTTGTTAAGGTATCATATTAAACTACCTTGTGCACTTTCAATTGGTATTAGAGTGGGTTGCTCTTCAAGGACTTAATCATCTAGAGTAAGATCTGTGGGAGCTTTAGAATCATGACTACCAAAGAGGGAAATTTGAACTTGAAAGATAAATCCATTACTTTGGGTGATCCATATCAGAACAAGTGAGGTTTTACCTTTGGTGATTAATATAAATTCTAGTGCCTCGGGGAGTAAATTTAAATTCTCTACCGTGTGCCACTTATATGGAGGCGTTGGGCACTTTAGATTTAAATGTGTAATTAAAAAAGGCCTCAATCTACCTTGGTCCCAAATCGTATAGTGAAATATGTTACAACCGGGAGAATGACACAATGCATGAAGAGTCTTCATAGAAAATCACTGGAGAAAAAGAGAAGATTCCCGTCCCATTCAAAAATGACAAATCATATGAGGGAGTTAATTAAAAAGATTGCCCTACTATATTTGAAAATGAAGTATTTATTGAGTGTGAGCAATACTAATATAGGTAAGACTCAAACACTTGGTAGATGAATTCCCTCGAAATAACATGTTGGGCCCTAGAAATCTCACACCCAAGTGGGTTGTGAAGAGGGATAGGTGACCTTAGGAGGTCAATTGGATACCATAGGTAAATATGAGGACTTTAGCTTCATTCGTGTGCTTAGGGGTATGGTAGAGGATTCAAGCCTCATTAACCACCTTGATAGTTTAATCTATGCTTTAATTTAATTTTTTTAATACTAAATTATTATCTTACTTAGATTAGCTAATTTTTATGAATTATGTGTTTAATGTATGCTAATCTATGCCTTGGTAATTTATGCTGTCATGTTTATCTTAAAATTACAACTATGCATGATCACCTTTGCTTAGATAGATATTTATTTTGTGATCATGTGATGCATGCTTTATATTTTAAATGTTCATGTACCTTTTATCTCTCTAGTTAGCATGTGATTATTGTTATATCTGAGACACTCTAATCTTTACTTTCCTTTATTTAATTGAGGTATCATTAAGGGGGAGAGATTAGTTTGTCAATTGCTGACAAAAAGGGGGGAGAAAGATCAAGTCCCACCAAAACAAGTTTGTCTATTTTTTTTTACAGGGGTTGATAGATTATGGAGGAGTAATTCAAGAAGAGCATTTCTATGGTTACATGTCTTAGTGTGTTAAGTTATAATGATTATTTCCCTTTGACATGTAATTTATTTGTTGTTTTGATATTATTATTGGTATGGACCATGAAAATGTCTAGGTTGGGTTTTTGTCACGTAGTTGACGAAGGGAAGGAAGATTATTAGTGCACTTTTCTTCGATCCCATCGAAGTTGGGTTACGATCCATCAAAGGAATTTTTCGATCCATTGAAGCGACCATGTTCTGCCCGTTTTATAATCGTTGGAGCTTTATTTATAAATAAGAGAGACTTGGTCTTTGGGCTTGAGAGAGATTTTAAAGCATTAAAAGCCACCATCATTGCCAACATCCTTAGGCTCTAATCCTAACACATACAAGTCATCTTCCTTGTGATTCATCACAAGAATGGAGGATTCAAAGCTCATTTAAAAGATGAACTTGTCCCTCTTGATCTCTAAAGTTTAGAACCTGATCTAGATAGTTAAATCCATGTCTAAAATCTATAGAGAAATCCTTGTAGGTGAAATTCTCTAGGCAACCACTTTTTATTTGTTGTAGAGATTTCAAACTCACCTCCCATCACATTGGACATCTCAAGAAGATCAAATGCAAGGAAATTGATCATTGGAGTTGAGGCATTGACAACGCACTGGCAACAAGATAAGGGGAGCACATGAGGAGCTGATTGAAGCACGAGAGAGAGAAGATCAAGCAACCCAAGTGGCGCATTAATGGGGCTCAAATCCAACAAATTGTTAATTTGTAAAGTTCAGCCTCTCTTTCCGTGGGAAATTGAGTGTAGAGTTTGAATTGTCAAATTCGATAGGTTCGTTTGTAAGGCCGAAACAAGTCTCCGTGGGGAGCCTCCGGCGGGAGGTTCGGTTGTAAGACCTTGTCTTATGTGTGAAGCTTAAATTGAGGTTTGGTTGTAGGACCTTGGCTCTTAAGTAAAGCTTAAATTGTCAAGCCTCCAAGGTGAAACACCAACATAGATGTGTGCGTGGTCAACCAACACGGGTGCGTATGTGAGGTTCTTAAATAGGACCCGATCCTTGAGTAGGATTGTAAGGTTGGGAGGAACCTATTTGAAACTCCTAGGTTGTGAGATGAACCTGATTTAAAACCCTCATAGTGGAATCTGGTGTTCTCATTGGTTGGGAAAGGCAACTGGGAGTAGAGTAGACAAGTAGTCGAACCATTATACATGCTTGTGTTTGTGATGTATTTAAGGACATTTCTACTTATGCATTATATGTTTAATTGCTTAATTATGAATGCGTAATTAGAATGTATGCTAGACACTAGATATGTTCATTCACACACAATATGTATTTTCACTAGTTGTGTAGACTTGAGCTTATATGATTGTTTCTCATATAGTTTACATAGGTTGTATAGATTAGTCGCTTGATTAGTTAAATCATTAGTAATATATGCGTATAGACTAGTTGCTTAATAGTTATATCATTGGATCCAACACTCAGAAGGGTTTAATTAAGGTTAAAAAGGTTTTCAACTATTAAAGTTTGATTTTAACTATTACAAGTATAACATTTGATGATAATCTATGGTCTAGATTTATGATCCATTTGTTGATCAGCATGACATCTACATCTATTGTGGATGTCTTATACAATGAAAGGATTACATCGTAAATAAGTGCATATATGAGGCAAATCAATGAACTTTTTTTAGAATAGAGTACACAAAAGTTCATAGGGTGGCGAAGCACTATACTGTGTGGCCCTTGAAACCCTAATTCCTCCATATTTTGATACAATTACAAAAGGAAAGTATAATAAGAGAAAGAAAGAGAGAGCTTGGGCGTACCACTCTTCGACGTCACACCTTAGAGAAGAGAGAAAGGTGAGAGATCTTTCTCTCTCATCGTCTCCACCATTGTGTTTGCCTTTCTATCTTCTTCGTGGTCCACTTGTATAGACATGTGGATAGTTCATGCTGACCTTGGCCCTTATTAGAGGTTGACGTTTTCTCTTGGGATCTTTACATCTACGATAGATCAAGGAGATAGCTCCTGGGTTGGAGGATTTGCGTTGACAACCTCACTACCGAAAAAGGTTTCCGCGTGATTAGTTGTACAAAGATATGATTTAAAACCATTGCTTGGTTTATGTTCTAGAAATTTGATGATGGCACTCGGGTGTTCCTAAGGATTGGATACATTAAAATTTATGAAAACACGCGAATCTGTTTAATATATGTTCCATGGACCTAACAAACATTAGGATTTAAGATCGACCATGTTAGCAGCTGGAATACAGACATCCCCACTTGATGAGAGGGTGACAAAAGTGTAGCTAAGGGCAAAAGGTGTGTGTGTGTGTGTGTGTGTGTGTGTGAGAGAGAGAGAGAGAGAGAGAGAGAGAGATCAATTGTTGAAAGTGGTAATAAAGGAGGAAGAAAAGAAAAAAAGAGGAAAAATGAGAGAACAGGAGAAAAGAAAAAGAGAAGAAAAGAAGAGAACAGAGAAAAGAATTAAAATGATATTTCATTGATCCAAGTTCATCACAAGTAAGGTTGCAATCGTGGACATTCGATCGAAGAGTGTCAAATCTCCTACTTTTCCTCTTACATCTCAAGTCACAAAGATGCATTTACTTTCTTTCCTTTTAACTACAATAATGCTATATCTTAATTTCCCGCACCACATCATGATAAGGATCAATGTTTATTGTTTAGTCTCCACGCTCGTGATCACGGTTGTTTACTTTAGGCTTTTTCTTTATTTTCTTTGAGGTTAGGGTTGATGTTAATGCTTCATCTCTATAGTGCTAGTCTTAATAACAATAATTCTCTAGGGCTTTATAAATTCCTAAAAAATCTTAAATCTGATAAAGTAGAGACCGTGTGAGTATGCGGACGGAGAATGTTTCTTAGCTCCTTTCTTCTCCATTACTAATGCCCTTGGCCAGAATCCCTAGTTACGGACCATCCACAAGAGTCTTTAAATTCAAAGCTTTTTATTTCCAACTCATAGCGATTCCATAATGTCTAGCCAAATATGTGGATTCCGAGTTATTTGGTTATTTAGGGACTTTAAGTCAAGCACGAAGTACTCCTTAGCCAATTCATCTCTACAATTGCAACAAAGGAAAGCATTGTAGAAAAGGAAACTGCCACCATGAAGGCCAGCTTGCCCGCATCGACTAGCCCATGAGAGTCGTTTTTAAAATTAAAAGTTTTTGAACTTAAAGTTCCTTAAACAAGTTTTTCCTTACAAGATGCTGAGCATGTGGACCAAGTGAGAGAATGTTAGAGCACCTCTTATTACTGTGACTCACATGCATACAGGTGCTTTACAACTATAAGGGGCCCTTAGAAAACTCAGCTCTAAGTTTCAAAACTCAATCATATAAGGAAACTTTACAACGAAGGAAAGCTAACACATGCAAAGGAGAGCCCATGAAAGACTTTGTCTCTATGATGAAATACGGGATCCGAGTTATAAGTAAGAGAGACTCTTGAGTTTCTTCATTCAGGCTCAAGATGTGTGGGACTACTCATCTTTATGTACAACTAGAGGGAGAAATGAGGTGAAGGTGAGCCAAGGCACAAATGTCACGTCCCTACGCATCTCACTGCCAATCTTGGTAAGTAGTATTTCAGCCTGTCGATTCTCGACATGGCACGTAGTAACCTAGTAGTATCGAATTCCATGCACTGATTGAGGTGAAGATCATACACCAAAAAATCAACTATAGAAACGAATCATTATACAAAGTGCCAAGAACAATACCTTAGTACTGGGAGTTAAGTTAAAGTTCTTTGTCATTGTTTGAGGTTTAGGTTGTTGATGTTGCGGTTGCATTAATTGATCGTTATTCAGGTCTACACAACATTACTTGGAGGTTCGTAGGTAAGTTATTACGGTGATTTACGTGGAAAAGATCTTATAAATCCTTTAGTTCTTTAGTTAGGATGTGTCTTAATTTACCGAGGTATGACAATGAGGGTTCGCTACATGTCAGGTGATGTTTCAGACGAATTAAATTTAAAGAATTCATGCGGATTTTTTTTTTTAATGTTTCTTAATATCTATTGTGATATGTTTATTATTCACATGTATCAGAACCAAGTAAACTCCCCAGGTACCAGCTTAATAACATGTATCAGAACCAAGTAAACTCCCCAGGTACCAGCTATACCGTAATCACCTCTCTGTAAGAGTCCGACGAAACACTTAAGTTATGTTTCCGAGTGGTGCATATATATATCTCTCTCATTAATACACCGCATGTCTGAACGATCTAACCCTTCGAACCTACCTGGGTTAGGTACCCGATTAAAATCTCGAACAATCATACCATAACCAACCACTAAGTACATGTCACCGTCGTGCAAGACAGTCAGGAACTAAATACGGGGGGAGTTCACTGGGTATCCTTTGAAGAGATAACGTTTTGGTTAATTAATCAATCAAGTACTAACCCACTAGGTTCGGTAACCACACTACCGGGAGTAGTACCTATATAGTTTTTAGTACCGGTCTCCAGATCTTCCCTTGTTAGTTTACCTCTCCGTGTACATCAAGGTATTTGTTCGTTCATGTTTTATTGACGTATTGTTCGTAGTTACGTAAACATTCTTTGATGTACTTTTTTTAATCCTACTTCCCTTTACTCGAGTACGTTAAATGACCATAGCTCAATATCGTGTTGTGAGTAATAACCTGTGTTCCTAGATCTGGCAGACAATTCACTCAAAGGTAATCTAAAAGTTACTTCCTTACAAATGAGTCTACCTTGTTCGGATTGGTAGGCTAATAACCGGACCGATATCTACCAATAGTGTTTTCTCAGATAAAATGAACCGGTAACAAAGGTCTACGAATCCCAGCAGGATAACCTTGATAAAAGATTAATTACTACTCGTTAGTTATATAGATGAGCGACCTACCTGCCAAGTTCACCAACTAACCATTGTACGTACACAGGTCACGTAGAATAAACGTGGTGTTATGCTAGGTTTACTGAACGTTTACTAGTAAAGGTTCTCTGTCTACACCATAAATCACGACAACACGTACTTAAGGGTATTGACCTTTATAAAGATATAGAAATACATTTTTTCTTTATCCGTTGGTTTGTATATATATATATATATTATATATATAATATATATATATATATATATATATCTATATATATATATATATATATATAGAACAAACAAGTGGATCCTCTAGACCGAGAATTTACACAGGATGGTACTTTGATCCGAATGACAAAATTTCTACGCAGCCATGTATCCCATATCGACAATCTATCTAGACCCAGTATAAAGTTACTAGGTTTGGTAAATATACTACCCTGAGTGGTACTTACATCCTGTGGGTTTTTTATTTGAGAACCTAACCTTATAAAGTTGGCAAATTGAGAAAAGTAAACTTATTGCCGGCAGAGGAGTTGGTGTCAAAATACCGGGTAACTAACTTTCTAATTCTATAAAGTTAGAACTTCCGAAGGGTCCTTAGGTGTTCATCGACGTAAATACCAGTCTAGTAGATTAAATCTAGTAGCTTATACAAGGTCTACGTTACAGGTGCCGGTGCTGATATGATATTGTCTTCCAACCCTACGTAAAATCGCTTGGAGTCTCTAGATTCTAAACTTTCACCCTTTCCCTGAGTCTAAAAATTCCCTAAGAAGACAAGGATCAAGACTTTCAACGAGGTCACGAGAGTTCTCGTGACTTTCAATATCACGAGGGTCGACGTAAACCTATGAATTTGTCAAATTGGCAAACTAAGTGACAAATATTCCAGGTTACGTGTAAGTACCCGATGGTACGTTTATAGTGTAGCTAGACTACTAGAATTGGTAAACTAGTTACCGGAGATTATACCTACCAGTTCTAGTCAGTATTTTTATCCAGATTTCTTGTTCAACCAGATAGATACACGATCAATGGTTAATTCTTAGTGAAGACAATGCGTTAAGATTGGTAGCGCATCCCGACTTAGATCCTATTTAAGCTAGTAGGTTAGTCAGAATGAAAAAGTACCATCGGGAATTTTACACAAAACTTGAATTATCTGTCAAATCTAATTAGTTAGTTTGAGGGGTTCACCGGTCTACGTTCATCCTCGTGACATTGAACCACAAACCTCTCGTCACCTTGTAAAGAGGATCAAAACAGTGGATAAACTGTCTGTCGGTATCCATCTATTACGTACGTGGTCTTCCTTTGACTTTCTTTTCCGTGTTCACAACCAATAATGGAACATTCATCCATGTTTCTTCACGATATATATTGGGAGAAACTGTTCATGATATCTAGAGTGATGCTACGAGAGGAAGTGTACCAGTCTAGTTCTCATGAGCCGTAAGAACGTACGAGGGATGGTAGTGGAAGATGAAGGAAGTTGGACGATTCGAAACTCCGGGATAGTTACAGAACTCCCGTACAAAGGAAGAAACTTCTTCCTCCACTGTTTGTTTCCCTCTCTAACGATAGGTGAAGAAGTAGGAGGGTTGTAGAGGCTACTGTGGGCAAGCCACAGCTGCAATACAAGTTACTATTCAAGTTCAGACCGAGCGTTAGTTACCTGAAAGAAAAACTACACTAAGATAGAAGAACCTGG